>JAAGKR010002372.1:0-10761 GCA_011419295.1 Clarias macrocephalus
TATATATACACACACACATATATATATATATATACATATATATACATACACACACACACACACACACACACACACACACACATATATATATACATATATATATATATATACACACATATATATATATATACACATATATGTATGTGTGTATATATATATATATATATATATATATATATATATATATATATATATATATATATATATATATGTATATTTTTTTGTAGATGACACAATTTACAGATTTCATTTTGTTGTTATTGCTTTTGTGACTGGTTGTAAATGTGGTTGCTCTGTCCTCAGGTTGGTGCTTTGTATAGACTTCCACCCATGCTCCTACTGACAGTTAGTTTAAATAATGGTTATTAGAACACCTGGAACACAGAGTGATGCATATAGTTAAACAGCCCAGTGGCATTATTATTATTATTATTATTAATAGTATTATTATTACCACATATGGAATGCCTCTTATCCAGTTAGATTGCTCTGTCAGAAAGAACTGTTTTTGAAAAAACAGGCCACTTCAAAATTCAAACCCACATGCATCCATTCAGTCGTCATCTATTTGCTCACAGTAAAGATGAAAGAATTTTACTATAGAATTTTCTAATTAATTGATTTATGAAATTCATTTGACCTGTCAATACAATCAGAACCATCACTGTTTCTTGCAGGATTTAAATTTACTTGCAGTGGTAGTCAGCAGAACAGCACGTATCTGTCATCAACCATAATTATAATTTCTAAACAAACTTATAAACAAATAATTCACTCATACCACACACAATGAAATAAATTGAGAAGTACCTAGCCGGGTATAGCTAGATCAGATATTATAGTATGGTTAACCAGTCCTCCAGCTCATCATTTTTTATTGTGTGTTTTAACAAGAGATCAAAATATGTATCTGTAAAATTATACACAATGAAAGGCGTATCTAAAAATGACTGCAAGTGATTACATTTTCTGAACAGGTGGAACAAAAATATTTTTGTGTCTTGAAAAATTGAAGACCTGGAGAAGTCATTAAAATGTCATGGAAATTTATTGATCAGGATGTATATGAACTCTGATATATTTACAGTTGTTAAAAGTCTTCTGTATTCTAGTTCAGGCACCTTCAGTGTTTAAAAATACTTTTTTGGTCTAAGTAATGTATCCAGAATGTTTTTATTTTATTTTAAGATTTGCTAAGGATAAATAGAAGCAGTCTCTAGTGTCTGCCATTATTAACAGTTAAAGGTAGCTTAAAATTCAGATTTATAGTAAAATCAAATGGAAAATTGCTATCTACCTGTGAAGAGGAACTAATTTGTTTTACAGACAAATTTACGTACCTTGTGTGATATGTAAAAATTGCGGAAGTTGTGGAATTTTTACTTTACAAATGACAGACATGGCCAATTCGCACGTGATCTTAATCCCGTACGAATTGACCATGTCTGTCATTTGTAAAGTAAAATTTTCGCAAATTACCTACCATATTGAACACAGAGGTTCTGTGATATATTAGTCCCATGCGAATCAGCCATTTGATTTGGCCAGTGTTTGTCAAAGTCGTATTTCAATTTTTCAAGGTTTTTGTTTTCTGCGAGCCTTTTTATTCAGCTTCTGCGAAGAACGAAGGCTACATTGGAGTTCTTTAATAGTATTTTGGGTGCTGGGCTGTTGACTCTGCCATTTATGTCATATAGCTAGACCCATAATGATCTTTCCATATAGCCTATCCAAAATAGTGCACAATTAAGTGAGAAGGTTCACATCATAATTCGAGCTATTAGATTTTAATCCGATATTCCATCTAACCGGACATCAATAAATTCTCTCTCTGCCTCAGACACAGTCTGCATACGCATGCACACACACAAACACACACACACCCTCCCCTCTGCTTTTCTTCTCAACACACTCTTAAGAGACACACAGTTCAGGATATAAGGTCCCCGGGAGATGAGTAAAAAAATTCAAGTAAAATCACAGGCTTCGCTTATCCCGTGCGAATGCACCACACAAAAGAGTGAAGGGTTCCCAGATCATACTTATCCTGTGGAATAGTACATTTGGCTCTCTCCATGTTGTTGTGAGTCAGGTCTTCCAGGCATGCTGTACATGCACGTAGAGTGCAAGTGAGTAGACTGGGCCCTTGGACAGCATATTTGCCGATACCTTAGCTAGCTATTTGGTCAATAATGGGGCCTATATCAGATATTAATATCAGACTGGGGCATCCCCGGTCTTTAGCTTTAATTTCAGTGCACATTCAACATGGCACTTTTTTGACAACCTTGTGTAGCATCATAAAATTTATAATTTATACATCACATGTTTATTGCAATATAAATTTTGGGGCTAATATGGAGCTATATTTCTGGTCCATCTTAAGAACAACCCGCTAATGGCTAATCTTGCATTCTTTAGATGTTAATTGTGAACAATAAGGATATCGTTATAAATCCATCCATACATCTTCAACCGATTATTCGTAATTGGGTAGCAGAGGTAACACTTCCAGCAGGGAACTGGAACTTGATACCTTTTTTGGGAGGCATCCTAATGTCATCCTTGCTAGTTGCCCAAACCACCTCAACCGACTCCTTTCCACGAAAAGGAGCAGCGGCTCTACTCTGAGTTTCTTAAGGATGACTGAGCTACCCATCTTATCTCCAGGAGAAAAGCCAGCTACCCTTTTGAGAAAACACATTTCGGCCACTTGTATTCGCGAGCTTGTCCTTTTGGTCGTGACTCGACCCTCATAGGTGAGGGGAGGAATGAAGATCAACCGGTAGATTGAGAGCTTTGCCTTTTGGCGTTGCCGTTTCTTTTTGTCACAGTGGTGCAGTAAAGCAACTGTAATACCACCCCTGCTGCTACGATTCTCTGGCCAACCTCATGCTCCAGTGTACCATCACTTGTAAACAAAACCCAAAGATACTCAACCTCCTTTACTTGGACTAATGACTTGCTCCCTACCTGGAGTAGACATTCCATCAGTTTCCTACTGAGAATCATGGCCACAGATTTCGAGGTGCTGATCCTCATCTCTATCATTTCACACTTGGCTGCAAACCCAACTCGCACACTGATGATGACATCAGGACCATATATATACTGTATATTTGTCAACCTATTCTAAAAATGGAGAGAATGATACCATCCGCGATCAATTAATTAGTAGTGGATACAGCTTGTACCTCTTTTTCCAGCACGTAAAAAATGTGGAGTACTAATTAATCGAACGCGGAGGGTAAAAAGAATAAGAAGGGTGTATTTGACAGTTGCGCATGCTCTGCAGAGATGCACTGTTTCACACGGTAGACGGCTCTTCTTTATAAAACCCAGGAAGATTAAGAACACTCAAGTGGCACGAAACCATGCGGCAAAACAGCACTGGTAAATTACTGAATAATAAAAAATAAAATGCACACATGGATGTCCTGCTGGTGTGTGTCAGTAGGAGGCTTCATGCATTTGGGTTTTCTGACATGTCATATAGAACCAATATTATGTTACTTTCACAACGTGCAAGTTTTACTGACCTTGGAATATGGGAATAACATCACAATGCAGAACATATGCTTTTTTTAATTAAAGAAAATACGCTTTTTCTTATTATTTTTACTATTACTACTACTAATATTATTTGGTCATAGAAACAACCTAAAACAACCATACAAACAAGTGATTTTATGAATCTATGCTATTTATTTTGCAGTCATGTGTGTATAGCTGGTTAAAATTAAATTTTATTCAGCATATTGCATTTTTCAGTTGTGCTGAAAAGATAAAGGATATGTCTTAGGATACTTTTTTATTGAACAATCTTGACCCCATATATATGAATAAGAACATACAAAATGCATTTTTTGCATTACTATGTATTGTATGTATTCTGTTTGTATGGCAGAATACAGGTTGGAAAAGTTGCAAAACCAAGTGGGAAATGCTTTAAAATGTCCTGAGCATAGGCGGCATACGAGGGGGAATTTTTCTCACAGTCTGCAGATCCTTTAATGAGGAATGATGGAGATAGGCAGTAGATGTGATTTAACTTTTTTTTTTCGTTGTGAATTCACCAAGTTCTTTTCAGCCACAATCTTTTAACACACATTCTGGGTGCTGCGAGTTAACTACTTTCTCTGGTTCTCTCCCTGAGCTTATCTCTGCCAATACAAAATAACATTGCCACATGTTTTCCTGTACATATTACTTGCAGGTATTTCTTGACCCTACCCTATGTGCCACAATTAGATTGAACAAAATCTACCTAATGCCTCCATTCCACTGAGCCGAATTTGGTACCGACCTCTCTTGAAGTCTCCCGATTAAAAAATCAGTTCTGAAGTCATTGTGGTTCGTACCAGTGCTGTTGATTTTTGTAAGCATTGCAACCTAATTAATGGTTTAACCTAGTTAATGATTTAAACAAATTCATAAGGACATGAAAAAGACTGTACACATTGTGTTATGAACATAATATTGTTTCAATAGTGGGCCATTAAGGAATTTAACAATGTTCTACTGAGCCCTAAATAACTGATAATCAAACCGTACGGTCACTACCGTGAAGTGAAATTAAAACGACGTTAATGACCATTTTGAACTATTACAGAGGTGGTAACAATATGATAATGACGTATCGTCCCATTCACTGATACCACTCTGCACTCTCAAATACACAGGTATACTGCGGCCAGAGCGTATCAGCATAATGCTCCACTTCGTTCTCTCCAAAAGAAGAGAAATATTTACATAATCCTGTTGTAAATAACACATAAATGGGCAGAAAGTGGAGTCAATGTCTGTGACTGGACTGTAAGAAATCGTCTAAAAGAAAAAATGGGCTTTACATACAGAAAAGCCAAACGAAAACCATAGTTAACATCTAAAAAGAAAAAAACAAGGTTTCAGTGGGCTAAAGAAAGACAATCTTGGACTGCGGATGACTGGATGAGAGTTATATTCAGTGATGAATCACGAATCTGCATTGGGCAGGGTGATGATGCTGGAACTTTTGTTTGGTGCGGTTCCAATGAAATTTATAAAGACAACTGCCTGAGGAAAATGTTCAAATTTCCACAATCATTAATGATATGGGGTTGTATGTCAGGTAAAGGTATGGGAGACATGACAGTTATTACATCTTCTATAAATGCACAAGTTTATGTTGACATTTTGAACACTTTTCATATTCCATCAATTGAAAGGATGTTTGGTGATGGTAGCATCATTTTTCAGGATGATGATACATCGTGCCATTGGGCAAAATCTGTGAAAACATTCCTACAGGAAAGACATATGTCAATGGCATGGCCTGCAAATAGTCCGGACCTTAATCCAATTGAAAATCTGTGGTGGAAATTAAAGAAAATGGTCCACGACAAGGCTCCAACCTGCAAAGCTGATCTGGCAACTGCAATAAGACAAAGCTGGAATCAGATTGATGAAGAATACTGTTTGTCATTAGTTAAATCCATGCATCAGAGAATTCAAGCTGTGAGCCAGAGGTGGTGCAACAAAGTACTAGTAGTGTTTTTATTTGGTGATTCCATGTAATTTTCCTCAGATTTGTGTGATTCCATATTTTTTTCCTCTGTTTGATCTGTAAGAACAGTTGTTGTTGACTATAGTTATTTTTCTTTCTTTTTTTGTGTGTTTTATACAACCAGAAGATTGGATTGTTGAGTGAAAATAGTTTTGTGGCATGTATGTGTTTTTTTTTTTCTTCTTTTTTCTACACAATTAAACATTTGAATGAACAACATCTGTGAGGGGTGATTCCATATTTTTTGCCAGGGGTTGTAGCATTCTTCAAATAGGGAAAGACATGTCCGTATTTACAGTGACACTGAAATATTTGCATCGAGTTTAATCATGTAGCAATTTTTCAATATTCACCAGAGACCTAAAGGCTAATAAACATGAGAGGAAAATCGCACACAATCATGCATGCAGCAAAATCCAACTTTATATTCGGGATCTTTATTTTTCATTTTCTTTTCTTCTCTCCTACTTTTGTATTAATAATGATTCTTTTTTGACTGCAGTTTCTATTATTATTATTATTATTATTATTATTATTATTATTATTATGTATAGTAATAGTAGTATACATATTACTACTATTACTAGTAATACTGGTACTAGTATTAATACTAGTATACTACTACTACAAGTACTACTTGGTGCTGATCCAAAATGGCGCTGGTGAGGTCGGCTGCCGTCACGACTGCTCCGACATATTTTACTTTGCTTTTGTCTTTTTAAGTTAATTTTCAGTATCTTTAAATCGGCAAATTCGTCACCATTAAGTGCATTAAGTACGATAAATATACACGTATTTCTATTTGTTTGCAATGTACTCACTTCCAAAAGTGGAACCGTCCCCAGTCACCACACGCATCTCAGGCAGATCACATTGGGCACAGATGAGATCTTCAACCAGAAGCAGGACACCAGGATGAGTCAGACAGCATCGGGGCAGAGGGGGTCTTGATCAATGGCAGCTCAGGAGCGACATGTATAGCTCGACAGAGAGAGAAGTTGAGATGGCAGTTGGGTATGGTCACAGTCAAATAAGGTATAATGTGAATGTATCTTTAGTGCAGAGTGCAAGCAGGGACGCTGGCAGGACTAACTATGACAGCATAGCTAAAAGGGAGAGCCTGAAGGAAACACAGGCATGGGGACTCCCTGAGATGTAAAGCGACCAATCACTTCACCGTCAACAAACCTGAGTGATCAATGAGAGTGGGGAAGACAGCATCTAAACATACCAGTTCATCATAATACTCTATGTCCATGGGTCCCCCTGATCTGCTCCTTTATCTAAGGCAAATTTATTTACAAAAATGCTTGGCTAAATAAATAGTTTTTTTTGCCTAGACTTAAACATTGAGACTGTGCCTGAGTCCCGAACATCAACTGGAAGGCTATTCCATAACTTTGGGGCTTTGTAAGAAAAACTTTGCCCCCTGCTGAAGGTTTCATAATACGTGGTACTGACAAGAAGCCTGCATCCTTTGATCGAAGTAGGCGTGGCGGATGGTAAGACACTAACAGTTCACTCAGATACTGCGGCGCGAGACCATTTAATACTTCATACGTCAATAGTAGTATTTTAAAATCGATGCGAAAATTCACAGGGAGCCAGTGCAATGTAGATAAGATAGGGGTGATGTGCCCGTATCTCCTGGTTCTAGTGAGGACTCTCGCTGCTGTATTCTGGACTAACTGAAGCATATTTATGCACCTAGTTGAACAACCAGACAGTAAGGCATTACAATAGTCCAACCTAGAGGTGATAAAAGCATAAACTATTTTTTTTGCATTGTTTAGTGACCGTATATTTCTTATCTTGGCAATATTTCTGAGGTGAAAGAATGCTAACCTGGCAATATTATGTGCTTCAAATGAAAGGCAGGGATCTATAATCACACTGAGGTATTTCACTGTTGCACTTGATGGAACAGGAAGGCCATTTAAAGTTACAGTGTGATCAGAAATCTTGCTTCTAGCTGCTTGTGGTCCTATGACTAGAACTTTTGTCTTATCAGGATTAAGCATAAGGAAGTTAATTAACACCCAATCTCTTATGTTCTGTACACATTGCTTAACATTAGTGTGCTGGTTTTTCTCATCTGGTTTTGCTGAGACGTATAACTGTGTGACATCAGCATAACAATGAAAATTAATACCATGCTTACGAATTATCTTGCCCAGAGGAAGCATGTAAAGAGAAAAAAGCAGTGGGCCTAAAACTGAATCTTGTGGAACACCAAACTCCACTTTAGAACATGCAGAGTGGTCACCATTTAAATCTACAAACTGATGACGATCAGTCAAATAGGATGTGAGCCACGAGACTCTACTACATTTTCTAATGTGTGAAGGAGAATGCTATGATCAATAGTGTCAAAAGCTGCACTGAGGTCGAGTAACTCAAGTATAGTGATGCAACCCTGATCAAAGGCCAGTAGGAGGGCATTTACTACTTTAACAAGTGCTGTGATGAGGCCTAAATCCTGACTAATACAATTAGTTTATGCCATTGCTATATAGATATAAACATAGTTGCTGTGCTACTATCTTTTCCACAATCTAAAAGGGGAGGTTTGATATCAGCCTGTAATTAGACAGCTGACAAGGGTCAAGGTCAGGTTTCTTAGTGGTTTAAATTAGTGGTTTAATAACTGCTAATTTAAAGGATTTGGGAACATACCCACTGCTGAGTAAAAAGTTAATTATTTTCAACAGGGGTTCAGTTTTTGCTGATACTATCTACTTGAGAAAATGTGTAGGTATAGGATCTAATACCCAGGTTGACGATTTTGAAGAAGAGATGAGTGAAATTAGTTCACTCTCTTCAAGGGGAGTAAAGTATTCTAGGTTCTGATGTGGTGTGGTTAGTTTATCATCTGTATAACTTAAATTGTCTGGTTTCAAAGCCTGAATTTTTTGCCTAATATTTATGATTTTGTTGTTGAAAAATTTCATGAAGTCCTCACTACTGTATGTTCTTGTTGTAGAGATTTCTGCAGTGGTCTTGTTTCTAGTTAATTTAGCTACGGTGTTAAATCAAAATCTAGGATTATTTTTGTTATTTTGAATAAGAGTAGAGGGATACAACGATCTAGCATCACTGAGAGCTTTTTTTTATAGTTCAGGATGCTCTCCTTCCATGCTATATGGTATTTGATGTGAATGTATGTTTAATGTGGTAGCGCAGCGCTGTGCGGAAATTAATATAACACTTTAATTGAGACAAGACAGTGGTCTGAGATAGCTTCAGACTGTGGTTATATTTCTTATACTTAATCTGAAGGATAATATTAAATCTAAAGTGTGACCTGCTTTATGAGTGGGTACTACTGCACATTGATTTACTCCTACCGAGTCCAGTATGGACATAAATGCTGTTCTCAGGGGGTCTTTTGTATTCTCAAAATGAATAATAAAGTCTCCAGCAATTAACACTTTGTCTTTATAGATAACTGGACGACCTTTGAGGGCAAAGCTGGCCTGTTAGGGTGGGACGGTGTCCATCCCACTCGGGAAGGTGATGCTCTCATTTCTTGTAGTATAGCGCATAGTCTCAGAACAGGCCTAGTTAATCGGTGACAATCCAGAGCCCAGGCCAGGGAGCAGACAGACAGGCTAAACCAACCGTCTGCTAGCTGCACAGAGTCGTCACTTAGGGTTCAACATATTGAGACTGTGTCTGTTCCCCGAGCTAAACACAAATTTAGAAAGACTCAGAAAGTCTGTTTTAGTAATTTAATTAGCATAAATACCAAAAACTCAGATCACACTGAATGCGCAGCCAGTACCTCTGATCTGAAGCTAGGACTGTTGAATACAAGATCTCTCGCATCTAAAGCAGTTATTGTTAATGAAATTATCACAGACCAGGAGTTTGATGTACTCTGTTTAACAGAAACCTGGATTAAACAGGATGAGTATGTAGCTTTTAAATGAAGCTAGTCCTCCTGGATACAGCTACATACACCACCCTCGGGTAACTGGTAGAGGAGGAGGCGTCGCAGTTATTTACAATGATAATCTGTCTATCGTACAAAAACACGGACACAAATTTAATGCATTTGAAGTGCTCTATAGTAACATAAAAAGTGGAGCTACAAATATTGTCTGCTCAGTCGATCCCGCTAATTATCATTTACAGACCCCCAGGGCCGTACACGGAATATCTCTCTGAATTTGCAGATTTCCTCTCAAACCTAGTCATTTCTGTAGAGAAAGCGTTAATTGCTGGAGATTTTAATATTCATTTTGAGAATCCAGAAGACTCTGAGAACAGCATTTATGTCCATACTGGACTCGGTAGGAGTAAATCAGTGTTTAGTAGGACCCACTCATAAAGCAGGTCACATTCTAGATTTAATATTATTCTTCGGATTTAGTATAAGAAATTTACTCACAATTCCACTGTCTGAAGTTATCTCAGATCACTATCTTGTCTTAATTAAAGTGTGTCATAGTAATAATGAACGCACAGCACCGCGCTACCGTATTAAACGCACATTCACATCAACTACCACACAGCTTTATCAGTAATCTTACAGAGTTACCAACTTTGATTGGATCGCCATCTGACTCCACAGAACTTAAAGTCAAGTCAAGTAGGCTTTTATTGTCATTCCAACCATATACAGCTAGTACACAGTGAAACGAAACAACGTTCCTCCAGGACCAAGGTGCTACATACATGCAACAACATAAATTTATAATACAAATTTTTACATTTTTAAGTTAACCTAAAAAAAAAAAAACATAAAAAATGTAAATACACAATCGACAAAGTGCACGTGCAAATAAAGAGCTACATGACAGACACAACAATGTAACACATAACAGTACTTTTTTTTGATGAAGTATGAGTTTGAGGTAGTGGGAAGAGCAGCAGTAAACAATTGACATTGTGACAAGAATATAGTGTGCAAATAGTAGTGAAATTAATATTGTGCAAAAATTGCGAAGAGCAGCACAGGTAGGTAGGTATGAACAAATAGATGTACATCATGGATGTACATCAGTGTGATTGTGCATGTGTGTTTATCAGTTCAATCCAGATGCTATTTAGTTCCTCTGAATGATTTGTGTGTGTGTGTGTGTGTGTGTGTGTGTGTGTGTGTGTGTGTGTGTGTGTGTGTGTGTGTGTGTGTGTGTTTATCAGTCCAGTCACTTTGTGTTGAGACGGATGTGGGTAAAAAAGTCAACTGAACATTTAGAGACAATAATTTG
>JAAGKR010002372.1:10781-29942 GCA_011419295.1 Clarias macrocephalus
GAAGAGCAGCACAGGTAGGTAGGTATGAACAAATAGATGTACATCATGGATGTACATCAGTGTGATTGTGCATGTGTGTTTATCAGTTCAATCCAGATGCTATTTAGTTCCTCTGAATGATTTGTGTGTGTGTGTGTGTGTGTGTGTGTGTGTTTATCAGTCCAGTCCCTTTGTGTTGAGACGGATGTGGGTAAAAAAGTCAACTGAACATTTAGAGACAATAATTTGTTATACCTTAGATAATGTAGCTCCAGTTAAAAGGAAATTGATGAGAGATTAGAAACGCGCCCTGGTATAATGATCACATGCGCACTTTAAAACAGACCGCTCGGAAATTAGAATGTATATGCCGTCAAACTAAATTGTTAGTATTTCAAATAGCATGGAAGGAGAACATTCTGAACTATAGAAAACCTCTTAGTGTAGCTAGATCAACGTATTGCTCCACTCTTAAATAAAAATCGAGGATTATTTTTGTTATTTTCTATAATACCGTAGCCAAATTAACCAGAAATAAGACCACTGCAGAAATCTCAACAGGTCTTTCGGCTGCTCCTGGGAAGGGGTCGCCGCAGCGGACCATCAGCGCATGTTGCTTGATGCGTATTTCTGACCCTATATGTATATTTGTGACCTGTTGTGATCTCAGAAAACTTCTGAAACCTTTTAAAATCATACTGCCCCAGAAAAAGACCAATATTGCCATGATGTTCAGTGTTTCTCTCAGTAATGCTGGTAACTGCACAGGAGTTAGACCTACTGTAATGGTGTTTTAGCCAACGCATTGGTTTTACCTATCTGATGGATTATTTGCGGGGAAAAAAAAAACTTTGAATGTGAGAGAAAACGATTCAAAGCTTTATTCAGATTACATTTACCTAAATGTCCATCACTCAGCTAGTTAAATCCAAATAGTTGACCCATACATGTATTTGTTTAAGTAAAGTAGTACGTACATAATCATGTATGTATTTATGTATGTACAGTACCTTATGTACAGTACCCAATTGCATTTAAAATATAACCCATAAAGGTACAAAAGTTGTGAGGCAAAATTGCTGTTCACACAACACTACAGTTTTGTTAGTTTAGAAGCTTGTAAATTGTAGTTGACTGTAACTTAATCTTTACTTAATCTGCCCTGGTTTCTGCAAAGGCAAGAATGGTAATATTATAAACATGCATGTGCATTTCCTTTGCAGTGAGAGGGTCAAAGCCTGGTAAGAATGTTCAGCTACAGGAAAATGAGATTCGTGGTCTCTGTCTGAAATCTCGTGAAATCTTCCTTAGCCAGCCTATTCTCCTGGAGTTGGAGGCCCCTCTAAAGATCTGTGGTGAGTTATACTTACACAGTTGTCACACTACAGCACTAGTGCCACAGTAAAGCTGTAGGCCAGAAATGTTGGTCCTGTTTAGCAGTTCTCCAAGTGGGCCCACTTTTCTCTTTGCAGGTGACATCCATGGGCAGTACTATGATCTGCTGAGGCTCTTTGAATATGGTGGTTATCCACCGGAAAGTAACTATCTGTTTCTTGGGGACTATGTGGATCGGGGCAAGCAATCACTTGAGACCATTTGCCTCCTTCTAGCCTACAAAATCAAATATCCTGAAAACTTCTTCCTGCTCAGGGGAAACCATGAATGCGCCTCAATCAATCGCATCTATGGCTTCTACGATGAGTGTGAGTATATTATCTGACATTTAATTGTGTATGCTTTTCAAATCTATCAAAATGTATTAAATGTACTGTTGGTTTAGCTCCAGCCACTCCCAAAGCCATGGTATAGACTTGCTATGAACTCTAAATCTTGAATCGTATGAGTGACAACTGTAAGTGTATTTGATTCGACCTTGTTATAATTTATTCAGTTCAATTCTACTTGTATAGCGCTTTTAACAATTGTCACTGTCGCAAAGCAGCTTTACACAATCAAAAGAATAATTTAAGTTTGTATGAAATGTGAATGTGTATGAATCAAAATGGTCAGATAGTCCCTTAGTCCCTGATGAGCAAGCTGAGGGTGAGAGTGGCAAGGAAGAACTCCCTGAGTTGTCAGTAGGAAGACACCTTGAGAGGACCCAGACAGGGAACCCATCCTCATTTGGGTGAAACAAAAAGCAGGAATTGATCTGCTTTCATATTGTGTGTTAGGTGGCAGGCAGTTCAGTATAACAATTGATGTTAATATGGAGTCCAGTTAGTTTTTGGAGGCTCAGGTAGACTTGTAGGAATTCCAGTCCTGAACTATTAAGCGACTGCAAGTCCTCAGAGAAACCGCTGCCAACATCAGCCGTCAGATATCAGAGGGGGTCTGGATCACTGGCAGCTCAGGAGCGACATGTGTTGCTCGACAGAGAGAGGGAAAGAGAGAGAGGGAGAGAGAAGAGGAGAGATAACTGTTAGGTATGGTCACAGTCACATAATACAGATCTGGCCATTAAGAGCGCACGTTCCGAGAAAAGGGATCAGCTTCTCTCAGGGAAGCTGTGAAAATTACTTTCATTACCTGTAGGGGGCAGTCATGTTTCAATCTGAGGGTATTGTGTGTCTACTGGAGCCGCAAATGTGTTATTTGTAGATACTGATATGCATTTATATTTTTCTTCATTTCCTTCTCTCCTTCAATGATGTATCTTTGTTGACTGTGTTTTCTCTATTCAGTGTATTAGTAGTAGTAGTAGTGCTGTGAATGTATTATTATTATTGTAACACACCCGCGCATGTGCAAAAAGACGAATTACAACAAAAGAATCCAAAAATGTATGATTAGCCTACGTTAGCCTAAAACAATATTGTTTTATTGTGTATATGTGTTTTAAATAAACACTAAACAATAAACACTGCCTTTTGCAAAGTGAAAGTGAGTTGCGTGTGCACGCTTTTTGATCAAAATGCTTTCTCCATTTATTAGTAGCAGCAGTAGTAGTAGTACACTAAAAAATGCTGGGTTTCTGTAACCACATCGTTGGATTGCTTATGCTGGGTTAAAATTCTGGGTTATTTCGGGTTCTTTAATCACACTGTTGGGTTGCTTTTGCTATGAATACTTAAAGTGCCACATGATTATTTCCTCAATGCAAAAAACAGAAAAAGAAATGTCTCCTCCCTTGACCTTTTGTCTGCATAACAATGTACTGAAGCTTGGCATGTCTTCTTTCTTGTTTTAATCTGTAATATTTAAGTGAAATATATTTTGTGCATAGGCCTAAATATTAATTTTTATTTATGGACAGGTGTTAGTGTGTGTTATCTAGAAGTGCTGCGATTTTTGCTGGTTTCAGAACACAACGTTTTCAGAGATTTGATCTCCAGACAATCCCCATGCGCTCTGAGCTCATGTACCCGCCCAACGCGGCCACACCTCCAACCGAACTTCTGAAAATACCGCTGGCTAACTATCTCTGCAGTGGTTAAAAAAGCGGATTAATTTCACTTGGGATATTTCCAACAGGCAATCTACTAAATAATAAGTAGATAAAATAACCCAGCACTTTAACATTTAACTCAGCAGTATTTAGAGTGTAACATAAAAAAATATTCCATTTGTAACATACCATAATGAAATCATAGGTTGTGTTTAGAGTGATTTAAAAACAATACAACACAGGTTATGGTAAAGAAATTCTCAGACTCCTCCTTTGCAGGGATTTTAGAATCCATAGAAGCGCAGTGGTCCGCACACACCCTCTCGAGACGGAGCCTTTCCCTGAATTCGCCTTTTTTCACGGGGGTGGGGCTAAGAAACGCGCATCTGTTTATTCATACAGATGTACCCGTTTTACAGTACATGAAAATTTACGGGGTTGTTACTGAACAATTTACTCTGACAAAGAGCAATATAAGAACAGTGCCAGCTGGCACACGTAAAATAGATAGCAGAATAATTTTTTATAGTCTAAATATATATTTTTTATATCGCTCGCTCAAGTGTAATTCATAAATTATATTTATAATAATGAAATGAGATGCCCTAAATTGTGCTTTAAAATGTATCTAAAATGCATTGTAAAATGTGTGTAAACCCACAGATCGCACTTTCACTTTACAAAAGGCAGCATTCTGATCAAAAGGCTGATAAACGTGTGCGATTTAGCGATAAAAATGCAGACATACTCCCCCAGAAATGCAGATAAACGCTGGCTTTTCCAACACAAGAGCGCGCTCCGATGTGAGCCGATTTATTCAAGTCATAATATAACATTTTAGCTGTTGTTTATTTTTTGTGTCCATAAGAATTGTATTTCAATGAATGTTTCATGGTGCTCCAGTCCTCCACTGCTCAAGACTTTCAAGACAGTCTACCAGGTTTGTTTATTCTCCAGAGAAAGCATTATACACCTGTCCATACAGTAAATAAAAAAAAGTATTCAACAAGTATCGAATCACTATGAAGTCTGATTTAATTGCTATCATTAATTTTTTTCATTTTATTTTTAAAAAATGTTTTGCTGGGGAAATTAAATTTAGGCAGAGACGTTCACTCTGTCTGTTAATTCATCTAAAAGCCCCTACAGTATTTGCCCTCAGCGCACCCAGTTTGATAAATTCACACCTATTGTGAATGAAAGGTGAGAAGAGATTACGCAGAATCTTCTGACCCAATGCTTGCTCTGAAGGACTATATTCGACAAGAATATAGAGAATGGGGCCTCCGAGTGGCGCAGTGGTAAAGTGCTCGCCCCATCATCCGGAGATCGCAAGTTTGATGCCCTATGCTGTAACCTCTTGCAGCCGGAGGTCTAGAGAGAGCTGATTGGCCGAGCTCTCTCAGAGGGGAACAATGAGAGGTACTTAGTGCTCCCACATTAATCACGGCTCTACAGCCAATCAGGTGCGTCTGAGAGTTCACGCAAGTGGAAGAAGCAGGTAGCGCTGTCCTTCGAGTGTGTTACGCTGCCCCCAATGGTTCCTAAGGGCCCCCTAGTGACGGGGAGGATTTAGAAACGACTAAATTAGGGGAAAAAAAACGGGAAAAAAATATAGAGAATCAGAATCGTATTTATAATAAGATAATTAATTAAATAATAAAATTATATCAAATAAGGACTTTATCTAAAAGCTAGACCTCATTTCTCATTCACTGTTGAAGTAGTTAAATAGGTTTATACTGTAGATACATAGGTTACATTTTATAAGTATATTTGCAAGTAAATTACAAACTGCATGTAATGTAAAATATGAATAAAACAGTATCAGACACAAATATATGATGTTAGTATATACAGTAAAAAAGCTATTTACACATAAGTGCTCAAATGTAAAGCAAACACAATTATTAATTTATTGTGTATATTTAATTCATTCAGCCTTTTAAGTTATATGAAAAATAACATACCTTCCAGCTCACTATTATTTTCTGTTCAAATTTAAAGATGAAGTACAACAAAAAATACAAAAGTGTATAATTTTTAATAATGCCTAAAACAATATTGTTTCCAATGCTGAAGCAAACATTTAGTTTTTGTTTTAGTCTACTCGCTGAATACAACATGGCAGCGTGCTCCGAGGTGAACACCCGCAGACCCCCAGTTACTGTAAGCCATCTTCTCACCTTTCATTCACAATAGATGTGAAGTTATCAAACTGGTTTCGCTGATAGGAGAATTAGCAGAATTGAGGGATTCAAAACGAATTAACAAGACTGAGCCAGACGTCTCTGCCTAAACTGTATTTCGTATTTCTGTATGGCGGCTGGTGCAAACAATTTTAATTAAACTTTTAATACTCGCCTGTAAATAGCCATTTATCAGGTGATTACACATCATTACTACTAGCATAAAATAAAGGCATGATACACATCGCATCCAGTCAGCAGCTCCGCTTGCCATAAGAAGTGCCGGAAAAGACTCCAATCACATGGTTCAATCACATGAGCCCAAATATTTAAAAACAATATTGATTTGCTAAGAACAAAAGTGGGAGGGTTCAGGGTGCACAGTGCTGCGCCCGAAGGATGATTTTGACAAAATCCGATCAGAGCTCAGCCTCAAGTCACATGCTTTTCAAAAATGTACGTGCCTACACAGCCACCCGTTTGTCCGGTGCCCCGTGTACACGGACACAAATGAACGTAATACAGTTTAGATTTTTTTTAATTGCAAATGAATTATATTAAGAAATACATCAGAATGTTGTGACTAAATGACTATATTTCATTATTAAAATAAATAATTATGTTAAATAATTACATGTTAAAGGAGCATTCTTCTCTGCCTAACTTTAAGGGGGGCGGCGACCCCGTATTGACCGGCCGCCACTGAAATAGAAACATAAACATAAATAAAAATAAAATGTTTAATTATTAAATCAGACTTCATAGTTGGATTTGATACTTTGAGTGTAATTCATAAGTTTACTGATTATATTCAGATTTTGTAAAATAACGAAACCCGTTTTCTTCCTAGATCTTTTGTCCCCATCACAATGAATAAGTCTTCTTTCCTTGTTTTAATCTGTATTATTTAAGTGAAATACATTTGGCTTATATGCTTAAATATTCCTTTTTATTTATGGACAGGTGCATTATGTTTTATCTGCACTATTGCGAGACGCGATGACTTTCTGGGGAAGTATGTCTGCATTTTAATGATAAATCGCACACGTTTATCAGCCGTTTAATAAAAACGCTGCCTTTGGTAAAGTGAAAGTACGAGCCGCGGGTTCACGCACGATGAACAGCTTTATTTCAGTTATAAATTCTCAATCAAGTTCCAGCTATTATTTCCAGCCGTGGACAAATAGTGGATGAAATAATTATTCAGTGCTGGACACAAACAGCAAAAAAACATGATTATTACTATAAAAAGCCCGAAGCACTTTGTGTGCATATAAGAATATTTACTTAAAAAATATATATATTTTTTGTTCATTCATGTCTTTTGACATTTGGTGCTCAATGTCGCCACATTTTTTACATTTTAAAACATACAGTACAGACCAAAAGTTTGGACACACCTTCTCATTCAAAGAGTTTTCTTTATTGTGTTCTTTGTGTTCTTTAGCCCAAACAAGTCTTTTCTGCTTGTTGCCTGTCCTTAGCAGTGGTTTCCTAGCAGATATTCTACCATGAAGGCCTGATTCACACAGTCTCCTCTTAACAGTTGTTCTAGAGATGTCTGCTGCTAGAACTGGCATTTACCTAGTCTCTGACATGAGCTGCTGTTAACCTGTGATTTCTGAGGCTGGTGACTCGGATGAACTTATCCTCCGCAGCAGAGGTGACTCTTAGTCTTCCTTTCCTGGGGCGGTCCGCATGTGAGCCAGTTTCTTTGTAGCACTTGATGGTTTTTGTGACTACACTTGGACACTTTCAAAAACTTTCACAAGTTTTCCCAATTTTTCGGACTGACTGACCTTCATTTCTTAAAGTAATGATGGCCACTCGTTTTTTTCTTCACTTAGCTTTTTTCTTGCCGTAATACAAATTCAACCTCTTTGAATGAGAAGGTGTGTCCAAACTTTTGGGCTGTACTGTATGTTGGCTGACACACACACACACACACACACACACACACTCACACACACACACACACACACACACACACAGTCTCTCCGTGCAGATACATGGATATTGTCTTGAAAGTCTTAGGCAGTGGCGGACTGGTGCTCCAAGAAACATTCATTGAAATGCAATTCTTATGCACACAAAAAATAAACTACACAGCAAAAATGTTATATTATGACTTGAATAAATCGGCTCACATCGGAGCTGTCATGTTGGAAAAGCCAGCGCTTATCTAGCGAGTAGCCTATATATTAGTGTATGTCTGCATTTTTATTGATAAATCACACGCGTTTATCAGCCTTTTGATCAAAATGCTGCCTTTTGTAACGTGAAAATACGAGCCGCATGTTTCCGCACGGCAATGAAAAGCTTTATTTCAGACATAAATTCACAATCAATCACATTCCAGCTATTATTTTCAGCTATGGTCAAATAATGGATGAAATAATTATTCAATGCTGGAGACAAACAGCAAAAAAGCATGATGATTATTATTATAAAAAGCCAAAAGCACTTCGTGTATTTGTTCATTCATGTCTTCTGGTGCACAATGTCAACACATTTTTACGTTTTAACGAAGATATAATGGCATATTCACGAATCAGGACATTTGCATAGTTAACACTATCAGATAGCCTACTATCAGGAAATTAAATTAATTTCAAGACGATGTAAACCGAGGCATTGCCATGTCTTTCATTGATTTGTCATTATTAAAGCTATATAAGAAACTTATTATGAATTTTAAAGCACGATTCAGGTCATCTTATTTCATTGTTATTAACATAATATGAAGCACATATGCACACTCATGATGAAAGATCTAGTATAAAACAATAAAATTCATGTTTCCTTCAGCATTGAAAACTATTGTTTTAGGCTAACTAATTATACACAATTCTTCATTGTACAGTGGAACCTTGGATTACGAGCATAATTTGTTCCGGGGGTGGACTCGTATTACAAAACTTTCCCATAAGAAATAATGGAAACTCAAATTATTCGTTCCACAGCCCAAAAAAATAAATACATAAAAATAATTAATACAATCTATAAAGTGCAAATAAAACAGATTAACCTGCACTACAAAAAAGTTAATAAATCACGACAGATTTCCGTTTGTGCGTGAAGGTGCTCTGTGTGTGTGTGTGTGTGTGTGTGTGTGTGTGTGTGTGTGTGTGTAATTAGCCCCTTCCCTCGCCTCGTTTTACACAGTAACACTCCTCCTCCCTCTCCCCACCTCGCTTTCTAAATTTCATAACAAACACACACAATGGAAGCACCGTTTTAATGGAAAAAAAAAGTACTCTTTCTGACACTGGCGAGCGCATACTAACGGAATCACTTTTTAAGTTTCACAACAAACAAACACACACACACAATGGAAGCACTGTTTTAACGGAAAAAAATCTCTCTAATGACACTGGCATGATCGCATACTAACGGAATCACTGCTTGTAAAGTAAAAAAAAACAAACAAAAAAAAAAACAAATGAACCAGCACCTTACCTTTTGAAAAGAATCGCGACAGAGCTGAGTTTCTGTGTGCGTGATTGAAGCCGGGGAGGGGGTGAAAAGAGTGTGTCCGTTTGTCGGTGTGTGTGTGTCCGTGCCAAATTTTGCACGCGCACACATAGGAGGCGATGAAACACATAGGGAGATGTGGTAAGAGATGAGCACTAAGACCCAGGGGAGCAGGGGAGACGATTACCCACAATTCCGCAGGGCAAGAGTGACGCTCGGTGTCAAAATAAGAGGCCCATGCGTGATACATGATACTCAGCACTCGTAAACCAACACTTGCTTGTTTTTTAAATCAAAATTTATTAAAAATCTTTGCTCGTTTTGCGCAACACTCGTAAACCACGTTACTCGCAATCCAAGGTTCCACTGTACTTGGTCTGCTTTTAGATAGTCCTTCCATGCGCCATCTGGTGGATATTCAGTGAAGCACAACACGTTTATTTACACTCGCTAATGTTGCTTGTGGGATTTCAACATGACGAAATTAACCTAAGGCAAATCTATGCACAAAAATGCTTGGCTAAATAAATAGCTTTTTAGCCTAGACTTAAATACTGAGACTGTGTCTGAGTCCCGAACATTATTTGGAAGGCTATTCCATAACTTTGGGGCTTTGTAAGAAAAGCCCCAAGCTGTAGTTTTCATAATACGCGGTACTGACAAGCAGCCTGCATCCTTTGATCGAAGTAGGCAGTAAGACACTAGCAGTTCACTCAGATACTGCGACGTGAGACTATATGCTTTATATGTCAAAAGTTGTATTTTAAAATCAACAGGGAGCCAATGCAGTGTGGATAAAATAGGGGGGATATTCTCATATCTTCTGGTTCTAGTGAGGGGACTCTCACTGCTGCATTCTGAACTAACTGAAACTTGTTTATGCACCTAGGTGAACAACCAGACAGTAAGGCGTTACAATAGTCCAACCTAGAGGTGATAAAAGAATGAATAAAAGAGAGAAATAAAAAAGAATTAAAAAAACTAAGTTTTCTGCATCATTTAGTGAGATTCTAGATTCTTAATATTCCTTACCTTGGCAATATTTCTGAGGTGAAAGAATGCTATCCTGGCACTATTATCTACATGAGCTTCAAATGAAAGACTGGAATCTATAATCACACCAAGGTCTTTTACTGTTGCACTTTCCAACAGAAAGGCCATCTAAAGTTACAGTGTGATCTAAAATCTTGCTTCTAGTTGCATGAGGTCCTATGACTAGAACTTCCTTCTGTTTAATCCTGATAAGACAGAAGTTAATTAACATATATATTATATGTTACATATATACATATATAATATATATATATATTATTATCTTATATCCTTTACACATTGCTCAACTTCGTTAAGATGATTTTTCTCATCTGTTTTTGATGAGACATATAACTGAGTGTCGTCAGCATAACAATGTAAACTAATATCATGCTTATGGATTATGTTGCCCAGAGGAAGCATGAAAACGGAAAAAAGCTATGGGCCTGAACCCTGTGGAACACCAAACTCCACTAGAGAACATGCAGAATAATCACCATTTAAATCTACATACTGATAATGATCAGTTAAATAGGGCCTGAGCCAGGAGAAGGCTGTTCCCTTAATTCCTACTACATTTTCTAATCTGTGACGGAGAATACTATGATCAATGGTGTCAAAAGCTGCACTGAGGTCGAGTAATGTTCACGTTCATGAAGTCCTCACTACTGCACAATGTTTTGTGGAGGAGTGGTCTTATTTCTACTTAATTTGGCTACGGTATTAAATAAACATCTAGAATTATTTTTGTTATTGTCTATAAGAGTGGAGAGATACGTTGATCTAGCTACACTAAGAGCTTTTCTATAGTTCAGGATGTTCTCCTTCCATGCTACTTGAAATACTAACAATTTAGTTTGACGCCATTTACGGTCTAATTTCCGAGCGGTCTGTTTTAAAGTGCGCATGTGATCATTATACCAGGGAGCGAGTTTCCTATCTCTAATAATCTTTCTTTTAACTGCATTATCTAAGGTATAACGGAAAGTCAACTATTCGGTTGCCTGATCGCCTGATTCTGTGGGGTCAGACAGTGATCCAATCAAAGTTGATAACTGTGGGAGATTATTGATAAAGCTCTGTGTGGTAATTGATGTGAATGTATCGCATTTAATGCGGTAGCGCGGCTCTGTGCGTGAATTATTACTATGACACACTTTAATTGAGACAAGATAGTGACCTGATCTTCAGACTGTGGAATTTTGGTTCTATTTCTTATAATTAATCCGAAGGATAATATTAAATATCTTAAAGTGTAACCTGCTTTATGAGTGGGTCCTACTAAACACTGATTTACTCCTATCGAGTCGAGTATGGACATAAATGCTGTTCTCACAGGGTCTTCTGGATTCTCAAAATGAATATTAAAATCTTCAGTAATTAACGCTTTTTGTCCACAGAAATGACCAGGAAATTTGCAAATTCACAAAGAAATTGAGTACGGCCCTGGGAGTCTGTAAATAATAATTAGCGGGATCGACTGAGCAGACTTAATATTTGTAGCTCCACTTTTTTTGTTACTATAGAGCACTTCAAATGCATTAAATTTGTGTCCGTGTTTTTGTACGATAGACAGATTATCATTGTAAATAACTGCGACGCCTTCTCCTCTACCAGTTACCTGAGGCTGGTATATGTAGCTGTATCCAGGAGGACTAGCTTCATTTAAAGCTACGTACTCATCCTGTTTAATCCAGGTTTCTGTTAAACAGAGTATATTAAACTTCTGATCTGTAATACTTTCATTAACAATAACTGCTTTAGATTCGATAGATCTAATATTTAAGTCCTAGCTTCAGATCAGAAGTGCCGGCTGGGCATTCAGTGTGTCCTGAATTTGTGTTCTCTATGTTAATTAAGTTGCTAAAACAGACTTTCTGAATCTTTCAAAATTTTTGTTTAGCTCGGGGAACAGATACAGTCTCAATATGATGAACCCTAAGTGACAACTCTATGCAGCTTGCAGACGGTTGGATTAGCCTGTTTGTCTGCTCCCTGGCCTGGGCTCTGGGTAGTCACGGATTAAATAGGCCTCTTCTGAGATTGTCTATAAATCCCACATTATTTTCTGAGCTTCACCTGGACATCCAACGGTTCAGCTTTTTATAACATAAACATGTTTATCATCAATGGGGCCACACTCTTCTAAGTAGTTTGACAACAAATGTATGAGTATAGGGAAGTAATGTTAAATTCCTTTAATACAGGTAGAAAGAGACTGTTCTCAAATATGAGGTCCTCAGATCATAATTTGTGCTGCCTGTCCGATTAACCCACTGCATGACTGACCCACTGTGCATGCACCATCTCCAAATCATCTCCATGCAACATTATAACCTACAATATCACAAGTCATTAAAATCGCACTCCAATCTATTTATATACAATTGGCTTGTTATTTTCTCCAAGAAGTTAAGAGTTCATAATGAACTTTGGGGGCACAATGAAAATATTTCAATTAATCTGTGTGTTTTCTTAATTAATTTATATGAGTAGAAATTTACAAGCAAAATTATTTGATTTATTTGGTCACAAAGATCCCCTCATTTTTCTTAAATAAAATGTGTGAAAATAAATTTCATTTAAAGCTTTTTCTTTTTTGTGGCCCTTGTTTACTTTTTACCTATAGTATTTAGTTTAGTTTTGTTAAACAGAGATTGGCAATTTATTGAAAACTGTATTTAAACTCAAACAGGCTGTTCATCAACTGATAAAGTTTAAGACCATAGCCCAAAAATACCCACAACAGAATTAAAATTGTCGAAAAAGGACTTGGTAGTGAGTAGCACCACCGTTCCTGTTGATAACCTTAAACACTCGTTGCGGCATACTTGATGCAACTGTTTCCAGGAGGCTGGTGGTAATGTTGCTCCATGTGGTGAAGACGGCGTCATGAAGGGCATCCACAATCTGGAACTGACATCCGTTTTTGTAAACTTCCCTTGCCATCCATCCCCAAACATTCTCAAGGGAATTTAGATCAGGGGAACACGCCACAGGGGTGGTCCAGAAGTGCAACGTTATTGTCTTTGTTAGAAGTCCTTCGTCAGGCGGGCGTTGTGAACTACAGCATTGTTCTGTTGAAAGACCTAGTCATTACCACACAGAAGGGGCCTAAAGTGTGCCAAGAAAAGATCCCCTACACCATTACACCACCACCACCAACCTGCACATTTTTCCAGTCTTCAACTGTCCAATTTTGGTGAGCTTGTGCAAATTGTAGCCTCTTTTTCCTATTTGTAGTGGAGATGAGTGGTACCCGGTGGGGTCTTCTGCTGTTGTAGCCCATCTGCCTCAAGGTTGTGCGTGTTGTGGCTTCACAAATGCTTCGCTGCATACCTCGGTTGTAACGAGGGGTTATTTCAGTCAAAGTTGCTCTTCTATCAGCTTGAATCAGTCGACCCATTCTCCTCTGACCTCTAGCATCAACAAGGCATTTTCACCCACAGGACTGCCGCATACTGGATGTTTTTCCCTTTTCACACCATTCTTTGTAAACCCTAAAAATGGTTGTGCGTGAAAATCCCAGCAGATGGTGCCAGACGGGCCAGTCTGAGTATTTCACAAACAACCAAGTCACGCTCAAAATTGCTTAAATCACCTTTCTTTCCCATTCTGACATTCAGTTTGGAGTTCAGGAGATTGTCTTGACCAGGACCACACCCCTAAATGCATTGAAGCAACTGCCATGTTGATTAGATAATTGCATTAATGAGAAATTGAACAGGTGTGAGTGTGTATGTATGTGTAAATATATATATGTATCTGTGCCATTTTATTGAAAAAAAAAAGAACTGGGAAACATCTGAGCTTGATGGTTCTAATTTTTTATGATCCTTAAATGACATTTTCCCCATTACTGTTGGGTTGTTTTTATATTGTTAGACCGTTAACCCAGTAAAGAGTATGGCTGGGTATCCTTTGGGGTTTTGATGTTACCATTGCCAAAATGATGCTTTTGAAAGATGTCATAGTGTGCAAGGGCCCTATTGTTTTTTAAGGGATTATTAGGACCCAAGCACTATGAAATCAGCCTTATGTTGTCATACGGTATGAGAGCCCTCTTTTTTCTAAGGATTATTATTATTATTATTATTGTTCCAGCATCCGGGGCCTTTTGGGGGTCTTAACATACTCCAAAAGTATGCACACGAAACCAAGTACACATTTAGCGCTCATTGAGTGAACAACTTTTGCATTGAAGGTCATGGACTCTACTCATTACGAATACATTAGCCCGTTCAAGGACTTTGTGGCATGTTGCGATCTAAACCAGCTACAACTAAACATCATTAAGACCAAAGAGTCTGTCTTGGTCTCCCCTGCTACCTGTCTCTCCATCGAGGTGGATGTTGAGAGGGTCAGGTCATACAGATATCTGGGGCTACAGCTGGATGACAAACTGGACTGGTCAGTGGACACTGACTATTGGTACAAAAGAGGTCAAAGCCGGCTGTTTTTCTTTAGGCGACTAGGATTCTTCAACATCTGTAAAAAGCTCCTGATGCTGATTCATCAGTCAGTCATCGCTAGTATGCTTTTCTATGCGGTGGTATGCTGGGGAGGTAGTTGTCAGGAGAGCTGGTTCAGTGGTGGGTCTGTAACTGGACTCTTTCAAGGAAGTGGTGGAGAAGAGTACACTTAGCAAAATGCTGTCCATCATGACGAACACCGACCAGCCATTTCACACAGTTTTCTACAACCAGAAGAGTCTGTTTAGCGAAAGCTGATGATAATGTCACAAAACTGCTCAACGGACAGGTTCAGGAGATCCTTTGTTTCCAGAGCCATTCGCTGTTCAACACCTCACTACAATGAAATGAGAACTGTGGACTGGGAGATCTATGCTAGGCTAGTCTGCTATTTACATCACAGTGCTACATGCATAACTCCCGTTAGCATTTGGGTCTGCTCAGTTACTCCAGCTATGGCATACTTTGAGATTTACACTGAGACTAAATTTTATTTCATGCTGCTCTTTGCACATCTATTTAGGTTTTTGCCCAATTAATACTGCACTGTTGTTGGTTCTTGAACATTAGTGTTATAAATTTGAGCAGTATATCCACACCATCTTTTCATAGTTTTGCACCGAATCATGAATAATTTTTCATGTAGCTGGAGGGCTTTGAAACTAGTATTTAAATCCACATCAAGATTTTCTATTTCCATGATTTTCACAATTACTAAGAACTGTTCTGACTATGTAACTGATTTGAGTTCCACACTTGTGATTTCAGGCCGAAGGCGCTATAACATTAAACTGTGGAAAACATTTACTGACTGCTTCAACTGCTTACCCATTGCTGCCATTGTGGATGAGAAGATCTTCTGTTGCCATGGAGGTGAGTGGCTGCTGGGCAAAGGTTTGAAGTGTAAAGGCAGGTAAAAGGTAAGGAACTATAGCACATAAAAAAAATAAAAAAAATCAAAATTACACACCAGCAATAACCAGCATTACTAAAAAAAATTATTATATATTTTAATCTTATCTATTGTAACTATATTGTAAAATGTAAGGTATTGTAACAACAGTATATCACTAATGACAGTGTGCAGTGAGTAAGCAGCAAGGAGAAAAGACCTTTATCACTTCTTCAGACACTTAGAATATAACAGTCTGTCACTAAAGAAGCTTCTCAGTGATGAAACTGTTTCATTCAGGGAGTGAGAGTCATTCTTCAGCAATGATGATAGCTTAGTTACCATCCTCCTGTCTCCCACCTCCTGTACATTGTCCAGGGGAATCCCCAGAACGGAGCTGGCCTTATTTATCACCTTGTCCGGTCTGCCGTAGAGATTCTGCTACACCAGCAAACCACTCCATAGAAGATGGCTGAGGACACCACAGAGTCAAAAAGGTCCTCAGTAGTGCTCCCTGTTTTTCAAAAAACCTTAGTCTTCTCAGCAGCAAAAGTGCTCTGTCCTTTTCTATAAATTGCATCTAGGTTGTCAGTTGTCAAATTGCATCAGTTTATATGAACACCTGGGTATTTATGAGAATCCACTCTCTGTGTCCTTTCCCTGAATGTTCACTGGTAATAGTTTAGGATATTTGTGCCTGCGGAAGTTCACCTCCAGTTCTTTGGTCTTTCCAACATTTGTCAGGGGTCGATTCCGTTGGCAACAGACCACAAAGAATCAGTCTTCTGAATTAGTCCTCTGGTACTCCTTGTCATCATCCTTCATGATCAGGCTGACAATGGCAGCGTCGTCAGAGAACTTCTGCAGATGACAGGTTGCTGAGCAACCGGTAATGAAGTCGGTAGCAGTGTAGTGACGGTGAAGAGTAACGGAGCCAGGACTGTTCCCTGCAGGACTCTAGTGTTGAAGACAATCGTATCAGACTCCTCACATACTGTGGTAGGGTTGTGAGGTAATTAGGTATCTATGGATGATGGGCCACTCCCATGTACTCCATCTTATCCTTCAGAAGCGCAATTTGAATGATGTTAAAAGCACCAGAGAAGCCAAAAAACATCACACAAAACTCTCACAGTTTTCCCAGGCTTTTTGCAGGTGTGAAAAAGCTGTCTTAAGAAGGAATATTAAAGAATCTTCCACTCCAATGCCTGGCTGGTAGGCAGACTGAAGTGTAGGTACTTTGATGTGCTTACCAGAGGTTGGAGATGGGTAAGCACCAGCCTCTGAAACGTCTTCATGGAGTGAGGCCAATGCTACTGGTCTATAATGCCCAAAGTCTTTTGAGCACGGCAATGATGATATAAAAAATTTCTAATCATTCATTAGTTTGAAGTCAGTTTAACTTTTTTCCATTGTACCATGTCACGGCGTGTGTCAGTGAAGGGCGTGCATCTCTATCTATTGTCGCTCTTCACACACTCCGTAGGCACACTTAAGTCGGTGGCCTCCACTTCTGCGTGTTTGCGAAGGAGCGGGGAAACTGAAAACAGGCATGGATGGATATCATCTTTAATGTATCTCTGGCTTTCTCCATTTTATAAAAACGGGGCAGGGAGTTTCACTTAAAGCCCTGGAGGATTTCAGAGCAGAGTCGCGTGCTAGACGCTAAATGCGTGGTGATGTAACGGGCCCCAGGGACTTCAAAGGCGCAGAACTGCATGCAGCCGTTTGATCTTCGCTTTGAGGACAGCCGTGAAAAACTGCGCACTTTTACTCTCGCTAAAGAGCCAGCCTCTGGGATCCTGCTACCGAAGAGGGAAAAAAGGCAGCTGTGCTCCATGTTAAGGCACCTGTTCCCAGCTGGTAAAGCCGCCCAACCGCTGGACGTTATGAGGAACTCCCATCTGAGGCCACGCTCTAAGAGAGCTGGGAGGGAACGGTTGGCCAAGACAGCAGGAGGAGTTGATTGGGGAGCATGCAGAAGCCGCTGTCCATAGGAGCCCACTCCACACCTCTGCCATTACTCACCAGCCTCGTGCCCGCATGCCAGCTGTGCACTGCCTCCAGATTCACAGCAGCACGCCTGCACCACTTTCCTCCCCTTTTTTCTGTCCTCCCTCCTTAAACGCTTTCCTTCCTATTTTTCCACGTACAAATACCCATTTTCCAGAAGACTTGCATCTGTGTCTGTGGTGCCTCACATGCGTCAAACCTCTTGCAACCATTACTAAACGTTTATCATCTTATATAAAATACATCCACAATATACAGTCACCAAAAAGGTATGCAGTTATCCAATCAAACATTCACGTAGCATCTGTACAGTGAATACAAATAATGTGAATACACAGTGAATACTAATTGTACATTCTCTCTTTGATACTAGTCAAGAGCTTGAGTTCATGTTTACAGTGAGTTCAGAAGTTACAGTGAGTTGTCACAGAGGTCAAACTTTTTTCAGTTGATATTCATTCTGATTGATATTTGGATGAATACATGAATGTACTGATGTCCCTAACGAAGTAGACAGGGACTGTATAGTGTGTTATTACATCTTGCCAAGTCATTAAGTAATTGTTTTAAGGAGTCATTTTGTCTTCCAAATCAATTAATTATGATTTAATGTTTAAGAGCAAAGTTGTTTATAAATGATTGAGGCCAATTTTTTTGTTTTTGTTGTCCACAGAAGTCATAGGAGTTAAAAAAAAAAATCTAATTTAATTAAATGAAACAATGGATCAGGATTTCAGCTTTTATTTTTTGATATTTACATCTAGATGTGTTCAAAAACTTGGACCATGGCACGTTTTGTGATGGACCATTCCATTTTTGTGTAAGCAAAAATAACTGAAATAGGTAGACTTTATATTTGGTTGCTTATTCCTGAACTGAATGTTCATATTCAGTAGTGGAGAATGCAGAATTCAAGCATGCACAAACTCGCACACTATGGGCAATCTGGAAATGCCAGTTAGCCTAATCTGCATGTATTTTAACTGTAGGAGGAATAGGAATGTAGGAGGAGGCACACAGACACGAAGACAAGACACGGTGCTAATCACTATGCTACCATACAAACCAAGGCTAGCTTTGCACCTTAAATTTGGATATGGGTTTATGGAAAACAATTTAATGCTATTTTGTAGTTTACATTCACAGTATATTTAGATACATTCTGTACTTACCCAGAGCAACTTACATTTTTATCTCATTACATTTCTGATCAGTTGAGGTCCTTGCTCAAGGGCTCAACAGTGGCAGCTTGGGGTTTGAACCTGGGACCGAACTTGATTACTTAATATTAATTATTTGCCTAATGTTACATGCAAATAATTACCTTGTCCAAGCTGCTAGTAACATTAGCATCAGCTGTCTAATAAAAATGCTTTCAGTTTCTTAGGGGACTGTAACAAGACAAAATAGAACATAGTTGTGCTGCCACAGTCTGTTATTAATATGAAGCATTGAAGCCCAAGCCATTGCACAACCTCCACAATGATGTATGTTTCATCTTATAAGCAAACACAAAATTTGGATTGGGGAAAACAGCCAAATGTACTTTTAGGTACTGGTGAGAAAGCTCAACTGATGCAATCACCTAAAAGTACATTTGGCTCTTTTCCCCAATCCAAATTTTACATGCTTTACTTGTTTTAACGCAATTAGGTGTATATATAAAAGATATAATAAAAGCTATAATAAGAGCCAGAAAACTACCACCATATTGTATGTTGG
>JAAGKR010002372.1:29962-59018 GCA_011419295.1 Clarias macrocephalus
CATTTTTGTGTAAGCAAAAATAACTGAAATAGGTAGACTTTATATTTGGTTGCTTATTCCTGAACTGAATGTTCATATTCAGTAGTGGAGAATGCAGAATTCAAGCATGCACAAACTCGCACACTATGGGCAATCTGGAAATGCCAGTTAGCCTAATCTGCATGTATTTTAACTGTAGGAGGAATAGGAATGTAGGAGGAGGCACACAGACACGAAGACAAGACACGGTGCTAATCACTATGCTACCATACAAACCAAGGCTAGCTTTGCACCTTAAATTTGGATATGGGTTTATGGAAAACAATTTAATGCTATTTTGTAGTTTACATTCACAGTATATTTAGATACATTCTGTACTTACCCAGAGCAACTTACATTTTTATCTCATTACATTTCTGATCAGTTGAGGTCCTTGCTCAAGGGCTCAACAGTGGCAGCTTGGGGTTTGAACCTGGGACCGAACTTGATTACTTAATATTAATTATTTGCCTAATGTTACATGCAAATAATTACCTTGTCCAAGCTGCTAGTAACATTAGCATCAGCTGTCTAATAAAAATGCTTTCAGTTTCTTAGGGGACTGTAACAAGACAAAATAGAACATAGTTGTGCTGCCACAGTCTGTTATTAATATGAAGCATTGAAGCCCAAGCCATTGCACAACCTCCACAATGATGTATGTTTCATCTTATAAGCAAACACAAAATTTGGATTGGGGAAAACAGCCAAATGTACTTTTAGGTACTGGTGAGAAAGCTCAACTGATGCAATCACCTAAAAGTACATTTGGCTCTTTTCCCCAATCCAAATTTTACATACATATCACCCAGATGAGGATGGGTTCCCTGTTGAGTCTGGTTCCTCTCAAGGTTTCTTCCTATTACCATCCCAGGGAGTTTTTCCTTGCCACCGTCGCCCTCGGCTTGCTCATCAGGGACAATCTTATCATTTTGATTCATACACATTGCATACAGACTTACTTCTTTTTATTGTGTAAAGCTGCTTTGCGACAATGTCAATTGTTAAAAGCGCTATATAAATAAAATTGACTTGACTTGACTTGACATGCTTTACTTGTTTTAACGCAATTAGGTGTATATATAAAAGATATAATAAAAGCTATAATAAGAGCCAGAAAACTACCACCATATTGTATGTTGGTTGTGGAGTTTCAGTTTAGGTGTAGTCAATTAGTGAGCTCAGTCCACCTTAATCTATCAATAGTCATGTTCAAAAAATAGTGCCCACTCTTCTAATTCCTTTAATGTGTTTGTGTAAAAACATTTTAAAAAAATTCTGATCATTGCAGGTATTAGTAAAACAACATACAACTTCACCGTGCCATTTAAAAAAAATTTTTTTTTTAACAAAAATGGGCAAAAAGGGGGGGGGGAAATCATGTGAGCAATACTAAGTACCCCCATGATTCAATAGGTTGTACTGTAGATCCGCCTATAACAGCAATAACTTTAAGGAATTGTTTCCTTTATGCCTTTATCTGTCTCTTACATGAATGTGGAGAAATTTTGGCCCATTCTTCTTTACAACATTTTAATTTTATTGAGGATTTTGGGCATTCGCTGTTTGAGGACTGGACTAGGCCGTTCCAAAATCTTGTTTTTTTAAAAATATTTTATTCCGATGCAGAGTTACTGGTGTCCTTCGGATCATTGTCCTCTTGCATGACCCAATTTTGCCTAAGCTTTAAATGTCAGTCAGATGGCCTCACATATGCCTTTAGGATACTTTAGTATACAAAGGAGTTCATAGTGGACTCTATGATTGAGATGCCTAAGTCCTTTGGCTACAAAATAAGGCCAAATCATCACCCCTCCACGACTGTGCTTGACAGTAGGTAATAGGTGTTTCTACTTAATTGGTTTTTGCCTAATATGGTGCTGGGCATTAATGCCCATCAGCTCTACTTTGGTCTCATTTGTCCATAGGACATTGTTCCAGAAGTATTGTGATTTGTTTAGGTGCAGGATTCATGCTTCCATGTTCTTTTTAGAAAGAAGAGATTAAATCTGGCTACCCTTCCAAACAAAAACCATACCAATTTAGTCTTTACCTAGACTTTAACATTTTACATTGTAAGGCCTGTAGGGTCTGAAATCTAGCTCTTGGGTTTTTTTTTTGTGTGTCTTTTTCTTTTCTCAGAGCTTTGGGTCTGTATGTGCTGTTAAGATTGACAACTGTTAAATGCTTTTCACTGGTGAATCATCTTTCTTACTGCTAAAACATTGAACTCCGACCAAGTTTGACAATTGCTTCTTTAAGACCTTTGCTTATGTCTTTCCCTATTTGCGTTGTGTTAACACCCACCTCAGTGGTCCAGACCAGCAAACTACCAAAACCTGCTTTTATAATTCAATTCACTTCAGTTTTATTTGTATAGCACTTTTAACAATTGTCATTGTCGCAAAGCAGATTTACACAATCGAAAGAAATTATGGAAGTCTGTATGAAATGTATGAATCATGAAAATGATCAGATTGTCCCTGATAGAGGTCTGCAACCCTGCTGATGATAAAGGGCTGCTGATTAGCAGCACCTGACTGCAGTTTACTTTCTTAAATCCTTTTATATAAATATATAAAAGTTATATCAGTTGTATTTGCCTAATACTAAACACTATGATTAATTTATTTTTATGATGCTTTTACAAAATCTAAAGAGGGGGTACTAACTTTTAAATATGGCTAGGTAAATGCACTACTCACAGTAAATTAGGGGTATTGTAAGAGACTCTGTGGATGTCATACATACAGTGTTCATTTCACTTCAGACATTTTTGGGATAGGGAGGCTATTGTATTGGGGTGATGTACACACCTCATTTTGTGTTTTCCATGTAATGGTCTCATTGTGTACAGGTGTGCCTTATGTTGGGGCCAATACCAAAAGACAACCCTTTTCAATGTGGCATCAATTTATTATTTATTTATTTATTATTCAAAGAGTATAAAAAGCTGGTATTGTCAGTAAGTCATTCCAAGTTCATCATTCAAACAGCTATGAACACACGACGTCACTTAACGAACGAGCAGCGCCACCTGGCCATGGCGCGCCTCTGGGTCGGTGGCAGGCAGTCAGATGTTGCTCGTGAATTTGGTGTGTCTCAAAGTGTCATCAGCAGACTTGAATCAAGACACAGAACTACTGGCAGAGTTTATGATAGACCCAGGAGTAGAGCCACACGAGTGACAGACCGCAACGATGACCAGTACCTAAGGACCTACAGATGAAGCCCTTTCAAACAGCCGGCTGTTCCGTGAAAGGACCTTGCACTCTCTGTCACAATTCCTTGCATTGTTCGTGATTCCCCGCGATGACGCAGTTAACGATGCACTGCCCTATAAACGCTTTCTAATAAGATGGCCCCCATGTGCTTTCTAATAAGATGGTTGCAATGCTGTATAATCCCGCCAGGTGGCGCATTGACCGTTTTATAATACCCCTGTTATTTTTCTTGTTCCTGGGTTGAATCCCAAATAGCATTTGATGAATAGAGTACAATCCCTTGTTCCACACACTATATAGTGCCCTTGGTGTAAAGGCTTGGAAAGCAATTTGGAATTCAGCCTTGTGTTAGGGGCTAGTTGGCTTTGTAGCTGTATATAAAATAGCATGGTTAGTTCAGAGATGATTCCAGGTGACTGGAAAAAAAAATGTTATCAGATGTGTTTTCTTGCTGAAAAAAGTGCTTCTGTGACTGGTTTTGAATTTGGTGTTCAGCAGGCAGTTGCTCTATTATGCATTACGATGTATTTTAATTAGTTCTGTTTAATACTGGTAGCAAAATATTATCTGCAAAGTAAAGCTTAAAGTGTAACTTCTGCTTGGGTTTGTTTTTTCGTTATATTTTTGATGTTTTTGCTAATGTTTTTTCGCTGATAGTCAAAAATTGGCATAACAAAAGCTATTAATGGCGCATAATATCTGGAACAAATATCGCCCATACGGATAAGTATTTATTTTGTCATTTTTTGCCCTAGTTTTATTTGATTTTACTCGATTTCATGTGCTATTTGTGTGTGTGTGCGTGTACAGTCGTGGCCAAAAGTTTTGAGAAAGACACAAATATTAGTTTTCACAAAGTTTGCTGCTAAACTGCTTTTAGATCTTTGTTTCAGTTGTTTCTGTGATGTACTGAAATATAATTACAAGTACTTCATACATTTCAAAGGCTTTTATCGACAATTACATGACATTTATGCAAGGAGTCGGTATTTGCAGTGTTGGCCCTTCTTTTTCACGACCTCTGCAATTCAACTGGGCTGCTCTCAATCAACTTCTGGGCCAAATCCTGACTGAAAGCAACCCATTCTTTCATAATCACTTCTTTTGTCAGAATTAGTTTGTCAGAATTAGTGGGTTTTTGTTTGTCCACCCGCCAGCGCTGTAATCAGATGATAGAACAAATTATATATGAAATCATGTTTTATTTGAACACTTAAAAATATATATTAAAAAAAATTATTCATATAACGCTACTATGGTCTTACACCGCATGTTACAGAAACTGATCAGTTATATTAATCACACAACACACACATCATTTACTGTAGGCTATTTGTGTTGTAGAGGAGATCTCTCTCACACACACACTCACGCTCCAGGATTTGTTCATCGGATTTATTTATATATTGCTTTTAACAGCGGTTATGATCGCAAAGCCAATTGGAAAAATGAGAATGAAATGTGTGAGGAAATATGCATGAATCGAAATGATCAGAGTGAGGGTAAAAACTCTGAGTTTCGCTTCCAAGCTTAACTTTGCAGATACAGAACATGTCGGTTCTCAAACATGATTTTCCCAACCTGGCGTGTATACAGATTTAGACAGATTGAATTTAGGAATGCACCCCAAAGAACCTAAAGCACAAACACACACTGCAGAGGAAAGCAGAGACATGCATTAACATCTCTGACCGTCTTTTGTTTTGTGATAAAGTATTATCGTATTGATGCATTTCAATTAAGGACAAAAAGTACAGACAAAACGGTTAAAGTGCTACATGTGAGTGTGTGTTTGTGGATGGAAAGGTCTGTCTGTGTGTGCTCCTAGATTTATCAGTTGGCTTTAACACAAACGCATTTGCGCACCAGCGAGTCAAAAGACCCCAACCCCCCCCCCTAACAAAAAAAAAAAAACACACAGAGCAATTAGCACAATGTAATAGTCAGTATATTTTCTGTTGGGGTTACTCAGCTTCCACTCTCTCTCACTCACAGAGAAGTTTGTCTTTGTTCTTTTTATGTAGTTCTTAAAACCCAAAGCATTTATTTATACTGAGAAAAAATAAATATGGGTCACATAGGTACAAAAAAGCGTAGATACATATGATAGTGTTCAATGGTTGTTTCTATGACCAAATATAATAATAATAATTATTTAAAACAACGTTGTCTCCTATTTTAGCCCACTGATGTAGTTGGTTCAAGTAATTTTTATCTAAATAAATTGGCATAACAATACCAACAATTAAAACACACAAACATGATGTAAAAAAAACGTATTCTTCCAAAAACAGTTAAAACAGTAATAAAACAGGTGAAAAGTTGTATTTTGCTTAAAGGTCAGTAAAATACCTGGATAACACCAGCAGCTTATCAGTCCATATCTGTTTTTTTATATTATTATTTTTTAAAAACTATCATAGATGGAACAGTTTAAGTCTTTGTTTCCCCCAATGTGTAGACCCCAGGTCCTCCAGTAGCTCCAAAAGGCCAGCCGTCACCCCTCTGAGCCACTTCAGAGCTCTGGTTAAAGAGAACAAGAGAATTTATTAAAGAGAAAGATGAATAACATTGACAGAATATCTATATTTTATGAACAAAAAGACATTAAGTCTATATACCACCAGTGTGTGTAAAATACTGTTTTAGGAATTCTGGAATGTAAATAAATTGCATGTGCTGAATGTTAATAAACCGTTGAACTTTGTTAGCGTTAGCCACTGTCTGTGTGTATTAACGTCTGCATTAAATTAACGGGACTTTATTTAATGCGGTTTGATACAAATAAGTTAAGCGATATAACACTCGTATATGAGCATTAGTGCAACTCTGAAGCCAAACTAAAACTTGCCGAGTATTGAAGCAGCCCTACTGCTTACTTACTCCTACTAACTGTTAAACACTTCAGGGTTTTTATCCAACTTTGATTAACTTGTTAAGCACTCGTACTATCGTGTACAAGTCTCGGTCAGAGTGGGGAAAAGACAGACATGGTTGTGAGTGTTTAGCTCGTTAGCTCCGGTACACCTGTCCCTCGTGGACTGCCTGACTAACTCTAATAACCTGCAGTTTAACTCTTACCCAAAAATAAATAAATGCTGAATTTATCCAAATCCAGAGAACACTCAGTCAGATTCTCTCTGTCATTGTCAGAGGGCACAAACACTCTTCTTATAAAAATACAATGAGCTCACAAAACTATATTAATCAGTTTTTCAGGCAGTGCAGCCTCTGTAATAGCAAAGTTAATAGTATTTCTGAAGTTTTAGCGTCTTTTTGAGGGAAAGAGTGACATTGTGAGTTTGTGACACTGAAAGTAAGCTGTAACTCCAGACTTGGTAAACAGATGTCCTAAAATAAACCTACAGTCACATCTGACTGCTGTTGGAGCTGCCAGTGATTTTCCAAACGGACAATAAGAAAATAAATAATAATAATACACTGGCAACTAAACTGTAAACTAACCCAAACAAAATTTATGAAAAAAGGCAACACTTACCCTGAAGAAAAAGACCATTAAACTGTCATCTTCATCTCCATATTGTAGTTTGCTAGCGTCAGTCTGACGGGGGTGAGGAGGGTTAAAATCACGTGATTGCTACTTAGCAGCTAAATTGCTGGCTTCTGTTAACGTCTTCTTGAGAACAAATCGCCATCTAGTGGTGGCAGTCGGTAAATGAATAAATAGTGCTTCAATGGGCGTGTTTACTGTGAAATGACCCGCCTTTCTGACAGGAGTGGGAGGGGTGGTCACGGCAGCCACACGCCATTCACATGACGGTTGCCTGACCCCGGTAGTATGCACTCAGACATTGTTATGCAACTGCCACACAGCTGCAGGCCTGTTTACGAGATGTGAGGGGTTCTAGAGTTTCCAGACAAACCATTCGCAACCGACTCCACTGCTTTGGCTTGATGGCAGACGGCTGTTGCAGGTGACTCCACTAACACCAAGACACTGCCGTGAACGTTTGGAGTGGTCACAAGACCATGTGACCTGGACAATGCAGCAGTTCTCTCCCGTCCTGTTCACTGATTAGTGTCGGTTCACCGTTGCTGGAGAAGGCGAGGTGAGCAATACGCTGAGGTCAACATGGACCCCAGGGTTTACTTTGGTGGAGGAGGTGCAACAGTCTGGGCAGGCATCACCAGTCGGCGCAAAACAGATTTGGTTATTGTAGATTAAATTTAATTAAATTTTATTTGTATAACGCTTTTAACAATTGACATTGTCGCAAAGCAGCTTTACACGATCAAAAGAATTTAGAAGTTTGTATGAGACATGAACGTGTATGAATCAAAATGATAAGACTGTCCCTGATGAGCAAGCCGAGGACGACGGCGAAAGTGGCAAGGAAAAACTCCCATAGATGGTAATGGAAAGAAACCTTAAGAGGAACCAGACTCAGCAGCTAACCCATCCTCATTTGGGTAAAACGGATAGCAGGGAGTGATCTGCATCATACTGTGTAAGATTGGAAGTTTAGTATAACAGGAGATGTATTTAAGTTAAGCTTGAGTCCAGTTCGTTATTGGAGGCTCAGGTAGATTGTAGGAAACTCCAGTCCTGAACTGTCGAACGACTGAAGTAACAAATCCTCAGAGAACAGCTGTCTGCATCAGCCGAGGACAGGACCGTCTTTGTGGAAAAGTGGAACCGTCCCCAGTCACCACACGCATCCCAGGCAGACCACGAGGGGCATCCACGCGATGAGATGTCTAACCAGAAGCAGGACACCAGGACGAGTCCGACAGCTACAGGGGGCAGAGAAGGTCTGGATCACTGGCAGCTCAGGAGCGACATGAATAGCTTGACAGAGAGACGGGTAGAGGGAAAGAGAGAGAAGAGGAGAGGGCAGAAGAGAAGGAGAGATGTCAGTTAGGTATGGTCACAGTCAAACAATGTATAATGTGAATGTATCTTTAGTGCAGAGTGCAAGCAGGGACTCCGGCAAGACTAACTATGACAGGTAATGGAGAGCCAGAAAGGAAACACAGGGGGCTCCCTGAGATGTAAAGCGACCAATCACTTCACCGTCAACAAACCTGAAAAAAGATCAGTGAGAGTGGGGAAGATCTAAACATACCAGTTCACCATAATACTCTGTCTATGAGTCCCCCAGATCTGCTCCTTTATCTAAGGCAAATTTATTTACAAAAATGCTTGGCTAAATAAATAGGTTTGACACTGAGACTGTGTCTGAGTCCCGAACATTAATTGGAAGACTATTCCATAACTTTGGGGCTGTGTAAGAAAAAGCTCTCTAGATGGCTCAGTCACTGCACGTTCTTACCTCAGAGACATCATAGAACCCAATCATCCCCCAATTCCGCCTGCACACCCCCAACTTTCTGTTCATGGATGATAATGCTCCACCACATCGTGGCAGAATTGTCACAGCTCAACTTCAGGAAGTTGGAGTGCATCATATGGTATGGCCATCAATGTCCCCTGACCTGAACCCCATAGAGCAAGTCTGGGACCAGTTGAAGCAGAGACTGGATGATCATACCCCACCCCCTTGTGACCTGGCAGAACTGCGTATAGTACTTCTGGAATAGTGGAACGCATTGCCTCAGAACATCATCATGAGGCTAGTGAGGAGCATGAGACATCGCTGTCATTGAGGCAAATGGTGGAAACACCCGCTACTGTCATTGTCATTTTTTGTTATTTGGAGCTATCCTTGTTATTGTCTAAATTTTTGGGGTAATAAATATTAAACTAATAAATGGTGTTTCTTCTCGTACATTATTAGCAATATCAAAGGGAACTTTTACGTGTTTCATTAAAATGCAGAGCAAATAGGAAAAGCACTCATGTAAATAACATGAGTTATTGTGAGTAGTGTAGATGAATTTCTCTAGATATCTAGATTTGACAACTGTCTGCTTGACAAGAGCCTGGTTATCATTGATGCAGGATTTTTAGCAGATGGCCGTACTTATGAATCAGAAACTTCCAACATGAACCTAAGTTGCAAGGCTAACATATGGCCACCAAACCAAGTTCAAAAAATTATTGCTGTAAATATTTGTACATGACATTAAATAATTCAGTTCATCTAATATGTTGGACACATTAACTTAAGTGAAGTTTGTGAGTGAAGTAATATCTGTCACTTTTTTCCCCCTTGTTTAGGTTTGTCTCCAGACCTGCAGTCCATGGAACAGATCCGACGGATCATGAGGCCCACAGATGTTCCTGACCAGGGCCTGCTGTGTGACCTTCTGTGGTCTGATCCGGATAAAGATGTGCTAGGCTGGGGCGAGAATGACCGCGGTGTCTCCTTTACCTTTGGTGCTGAAGTGGTGGCCAAATTTCTCCATAAACATGACTTAGACCTGATCTGCAGGGCACACCAGGTTATTTAATCTTAATTGTGCTATATAGTTAATGTATTGTTATTGTGTTCTCTAGCTATTTCTCAAACCTAGCTATGGAGTGGAATTGACAACCAAATGTGAACTTGAATTTGTAATGCTTGAATGTGTGTGTGTATGTGGTTGGAGTTGTGGGGGTGTAAATTTATAAAAAGTTAAATTATTTATTAAATTTTTTACTATTTTTACTACTATTTTACTATTTAATTATGCTATATTTTTTGACAGAAAAGTATATTAAGTATTTAATTGAAATATCAACAATGCCATCTTACTAGCAGCTTAATTTATTGATTTTGACTTTTACAACCATCATGGGGTCACACAACCACAAGCAAGCACTAAAAGTACATAAATGTACATTTCTTGTCTCTGGTGACCGCACTTACTCCATGTACCACCAAACCATTTATTCACCTCTGGTGACAACATTCACAGTATCACCACATTGCTGCATTAAAAAAAAAATTAATTTACCTGTAATGTCAGTACTCGTTCTCTGGAAGATCATGTTTACTTTATTTCAAAGTACATTGAATTCATTATTGCTGTAGTTCTTCTTACATTTTTTTCGATGCCATCTCTCCAAAGCTTGTTCCTGGTTTTTACATTGCACATCATGCACCTGCCCTCATATGGTATTTAGTGGGTGTTACCTATGGTACAGAGCCAGTAGCTCTATTAGTAGGGATGGGAATCTCCCTGATACAATATTATCTAGGTGCTAATTTGATTAAACATTCTAGAAGTATCACGATTTTATAAAATCTCGATTTGATATAAAACTTTCCTCCGGATTTTGTGACATTTTATTTCCCCCGACAGTTTATGGACCTTTAATGATTAATTAAATGTAGTCCATTCCTTATAACATTAATTTTCTCAGGGGCAGCATTAAAACAATACCTAATAACTTCAAATACAAGAGGTTAACATTTAACTGAGCAATTTAATTCACTTAAATTTTGTTTATATAGCACTTTTAACAATGGTCATTGTTGCAAAGAAGCTTTACAAAATCAAAATTATGACAAATGAGTATGAAATGTGTGAGGAAAATATTTTACGAATGAAAATTATTAGATGAGCAAGCCAAGGGCAATGGTGGCAAGGATAAACTCCCAGTGATGGAAATAGAAAGAAACTTTGAGAGTAACCAGACTCAACAGGGAACCCATCCATATTTGGATGATGGTGGATAGCAGCAATCTTTGCGACAATGACCATTGTTAAAAGCACTATATAAATATAGCGAACTGACTACATTAACTTTGGGGCATTGTAAGAAAAAAGCTCTGCCCCCGCTGTAGTTTTTATAATGCGCAAGCCGCCTGCATCAGTTAAGTAAAGAGAAGACAGTCCATCTTTGCTTTAAGAAATTAATTACATTTTCAGTTAATTTGAAAAAATAAATAACTGTCCCCAAGTGCAGTTGCCAAAACCATCAAACGTCAAATGATTTGACAGCATCACCAGTTGCTAATTTCCAACTTTCTTCATGATGGGATTTGAAGTTCTGTATGTACTGGGAGTGTGATTTGTAATGCCCTCTTTGGCTGTGATCTTTGGATGTGATCGTGCAGGCTGGTTAGGACAACTTCATGGAGCTCAGTTGGTAATATAAGCTGGTAGAACATTTGAGACCTTACTTGGCAACTTATACCTGATAGTGACTGGAGTTCAAGTCAAGAATGGAAAACCTTTGAAAATTTACATTGTAATAGGACAGACATGGCAGACCTATATGCAAACAAGACCCCGTACAAACATGCCTACACAACAGGCCTTTTTCAGTCTAATAGGGTCCAATATACTATAACAGTGCAAAGTTTAGTAACGTGGCTATACAGTAATACCAATTTTTTGTTGTGGTCGACGATATTATGTTCAGATGATGAACTTTTGATCATATGCTGCCACCTTCCTGAGTGTATTCTCATTAACTTGTGATGCACTATATGATTGCTATATGCTTCAATGTCTTGTGGGAGTATTGGCCAAGCACAATGTTTAACCCTTAGGGCATCGTTTATGATTAGCAAACCAGAAAAAAATATGTGCACAAATGGTAAACGGTTTTCTTACCAAAAATCTTATTGCCAAATAAATGTTTGTTACTAAATTAATGTTAAAAAATAAAGAACAGAGTGTGTCAGATTTTTGTCTCCACATGCATTGGAGACCTGCCCCCATGCTTAGCGCTCCACTCACATCACAAGATTTATATAAACAACTCTATTCTGATGTTCTGGGTTAGGGTTAGGGTTAAATGCTAATGGCTGTGTTTGGGGGAGTGATGTGCTGATGCATGTATTTGTCCAACAGAACAGGAAGGGCTTGAATGGAAAAAACTTTTTAAAAAAAGTTTCCACATGTTTCCTCAAATATTCTTGTGGGAGTATTGGCCGAGCACAATATTTAACCCTTAGAGGTCGACGACATCATTGATGATCACTTTTTTCTTAAGTGTAAATTAAACGATATTGTAGGAACGCATAAATAAGATGTACATAAATGGTTGACGGTTTGTTTTTGTGTACTTTTCCCAATTTGTTTACATAAATAAAGGAACTGTATTAGCTACTATATTGATAAAGATTGTAAATTTGTAAATTCAAGGAGAGGGCTGAATCACTACAGGTTTTCAGAAAGGCCACATACCCCTAAGGGTCTTTTCCTTATTTATGTAGGACACAAACTGGGCTTTCATAATGTGGCTGATGTAAATATGTTACAGCGGTGTAAAAGGATTTGCCCCCTTACTGATTTTTTTTTTGCATGTTTGTCACACTTTAATGTTTCACATCATCAAACAAATGTAAATATTAGTCAAAGATAGCACATCATGCAGTTTTTAAAGGAAGTTTCTAATATTAAGGAAAAACAAAATCTAAAACTACATAGCTCTGTGTGAAAAAGTGTTTGCAAGTCCACTTCTGAATAGCTGAAGCAAAACAAAATTAAGACTTTGGAGTGGCCTAGTCAAAATCCTAACCTGAATCCAATTGACATGCAGTTGCATGACCTTAAAAAGGCGGGTATATGCCCGAAAACCCTCCAATGTGGCTGAATATCAACAATTCTGCAAAGATGAGTAAAATTCCTCCATGGCTCTGTTATCTCATTGCAAGCTGCTAAGGCTGGCCCAACTAGTTATTAGGTTTAGGGGGCAAACACTTTTTTACATAGGGCTATGTAGTTTTGGATTTTATCTTCCCTTAAAAATAAAAAGCTTAATTTAAAAACTTCATGATGTGTTTACTTGTGTTATCTTTGACTACTATTTTAATTTGTTTGATGATCTGAAATATTGAAGTTTGACAAACCATGCAAAAAAGAAAAAGAAATCAGTAAGGGGGCCAACTTTTTCACACCGCTGTAGATTCATGGCAAACCTGGCAGATTGTTTTGAACACAGAACTGAGTTCATGAAAGTCTTGGGTGTGTGCCCATAGCAAAACAACTAAATTTTAACACTCATTATATTTTATTTGGGGAAAAGCGAATGATGTGCCTACCTTTTTTCAGCAGAGCCTGTTTCACTGGATAATCCATTATTTTTCATGAATATGTAAGACCTGTTGACACCTAGTTCAGGTGACGCCATGTTCACACCTATTGACTTCGATTTCTGACAGGGAATCAGGAAGAGAAACCAAAAATAAAGCATGGTTTCTGAAACATTCATTGAAATGCAATTCTTATGCACACAAAAAAAAACTACACAGCAAAAATGTTATAGTATATTATGACTAAAATAAAAGTGGCTTATTTGTTTCGTGCAGCTCTGCAAAGCCAGTGTTTATTTAGTGAGTATATATTTGTGTTTGTTGTATTTCTGGCGGATTATGTTTGCATTTTTATTAGTAAAAATTATATATAAATAATAGTTCATTAGTTTATATTGCCACACGCGCTTTCATCTCCCCTTTGATCCAAACGCTGCCGATATGAGCCAATATGAACAGCTTTATTTCAGTCATAATATACTCGGATCACAAAGGGGCGGCTTTTGCAAAACAGACAAAATGTAAAATCAGTATTTCAGTCAAGGATAGCTCAGTGGTTAAGGCAGTGGACTATGGTCCTAGGTTTAATCACCAAGTTGCTACCAAGGGCCCTTGAGCACGGCTCTTAACTCTCAAATGCTCAGATGTATAATGAGATGAACATGCAAGTCGCTCTTGATAAGGGAGTCTGCCAAATTTCATAAATTCACAGCCACATTCCAGCAATTATTAGTCAATGCTGGAAAAAAGCATGATAATTACTATTATACAAAAAAAAAAAAAAAAAAACCCACTGAAGCCCTTAATGTGAAAATATATACAGTGGAACCTTGGATTGCGAGTAACGTGGTTTACGAGTGTTCCGCAAACCGAGCAAAGATTTTAAAAAAAATTTATTCGGAAACCGAGCAAGTATTAGTTTACGAGCGCCGAGTATCATGCTTCACACATGCGACTCTTATTTTGACACCGATCGTCACTCTCTCACCTTACCCAACCCCCCCCCCCCCTCCTTCCTCCTTCCCCCCACGGCTTCAAACACAGAAACTCTGCTCGTGCGTGCGCAATTTGACACTGAAACATACACGCGCGCACAGACGCTCTCTTGCCTTTTCACCCCTCCCGGCTTCACAAAGACACAGAAACTCTGCTCTGTCGCGATTCTTTTCAAATGTAAGGTGCTGGTTCATTTTTTTTTTTTTTTTTTTTTTTTTTTACTTTACAGCAGTGAATGCGCAGCAGTGAGTGCCTTAGTATGCGCTCACACCAGGTCAGAGAGATTTATTTTTTTTCCTGTTAAAATGGGGTTTCCGTGTTTGTATGTGTGTCCGTTTGTTGTGAAACTTAAGTGATTCCTTTAGTCTGCGCTCGTGCCAGTCTCGCTTTTTTTCCGTTAAACCGGTGTTTCCGCTGTGTTTATGCGCTTGTTGTGAAACTTAAAAAGTGAGTCCGTTAATATACGCTCATGTCAGTCTCAGAGAGATTTATTTTTTTCCTGTTAAAACAGTGTTTCTGTTGTGTGCGTGTGTTTGTTGTGAAACTGTTGTGAAAAGCGAGGTGGGGAGAGGGAGGAGGAGTGTTACTGTGTAAAACGAGGCGAGAGGGGGCCTCCGAGTGGCGCAGTGGTAAAAGCGCCGCCCTATCATCCAGAGATCGCTAGTTCGAATCCCGGGTGGTGCTGTAACCTCTCGCAGCCGGAGGTCTAGAGAGAGCTGATTGGCCGAGCTCTCTCAGAGGGGAGGGAAGAGAGGTACATAGCTCTCGCAACGGAGGGAGCGGATAGCGCTGTCCTCCGAGTGTGTTACGACGCTCCCAACGGTGCGCGAGCGAGCAGTTTGAAAAGATGCGGTCGGCTGGCATCACGTGGTTCGGAGGAAACACGTGATGGTCTTCGGCCCTCCCGGCTGAGATGGTAGTAGTAGCCTTAAGGTGGGAGCCCCTAGTGACGGGGAGGAATTGGACACGACTAAATTAGGGAGAAAATCGGGAAAAAAAAAAAAAAGGCGAGGGAAGGGGCTAATTCCACACACACACACACACGGCATGTGCGCACACCAATGGAAACACTTAAAGTGCAGATTAATTTGTTTTATTTTCATTTTATAGATTGTATTAATTATTTTTATGTATTTATTTTTGGGGGCTGTGGAATGAATAATTTGAGTTTTCATTATTTCTTATGGGAAATGATGATTTGGTTTAAGAGTGTTTTGGAATACGAGCCCACTTCTGGAACGAATTATGCTCGTAATCCAAGGTTCCACGGTGTATGTATGTGTGTGTGTGTGTGTGTGTGTGTATATATTGTTTCTTTATTCAAGCCCTTCCTGTTCTGTTGGACACAGACATGAATCAGCAAATCACTACCCCCAAACAACACAGCATCAGCAATCAGTATATCACTCCCCCCCCCACCCAAACAACACAGCAGTTAGTATTTACTGAATAGAGTTGTTTACATAAACCTTGCATGTGAGTAGAGCGTTAAGCGCGGGGACGGGTCTCCAACGTGAGATTCTGACATAATGTTTTATTCTTTATTTTTAACATTTATTTGGCAATAAGGTTTTTGTAAAAATTTAATTTACAAAAACACTTAGAAAAAATAGTGATTGGCATCAACAATGCTGTCGACCAGTAAGGGCTAAAAGTTTTTTTGTTTTGTTTTTTCAGAGAGAATGTCACTTTGTTCTTTCAAAACCCAGGTTAGGATGCAGCTAACACATCTGTGATACAATCCATCCACTCAGAGTAAATTGTCAACTAACCAAATTTAATCTAAGCTTGACCTTTTGGGGGACTCAGTCTTTGGTGTATTTACCAGTGTGTATCTGTGTCCAGATGAACACTGACTCCAAGGATTTCACACTTTGTATTGATGACAATATCATAGTCAGACTCATTGTTGATTGCAGCTGGGAGCTTTTAGGGCCATTTCTTAGGAAAATTAATCAGGCAGTTTTTCACAAACAGGCCACCAGGTAAGGGGGATCAAAATGGGTGGTTAAGAACAGTAGATCTTTTAGAGACCACACGCTATAGTGAAGCCCTTTAAGACAACAGTTTTCAAAGTTGGAAAAATATCTCATTGTTTACGTACAATTATTTAAGTTTTCACTTATATACACATATTATCAGTTATGTATTAGATATAGTGTATATACACTTATATACACTGTACATATATGTTATATATTATTCACTTATATACTGTATACATATGTTATATATTATATACATATATTATGTACATAGGAATATTATATTCTTATGATTTCACCTCATTAATGCACCTAAATGTACATTTCTTAGAAACCCCATGTTGTATCATAGGTGTTTTTATCACTCAAATAATAAAATAATGTGTCAAATTGACTTGCAAGGTTAATACTTGCAGAAGAAAAAAAAAGTCATCGTGTATTTAATTCCTGGCTTCAAGGATGGCTTCATGAACCATTTTTTTTGTACAGCATCTGTCTTTTAGCAACATTGAGTAATATTGTCTCATTGACTCATACAGAATAACCAAAACTCAGTTACATAAGTGCAGCAATCAGTGTAAGAATTATAATTATAGGTTTATTTTTTGTCAGGTGAAGTGAATTGCACATGCTCATTATAAGGTAATTGTTCCACAGGAAGTAGCTATAAAATTTCATTCAGTCCAATAGTTGAACATCTATGATCTATGTTCACATCTTTTTTCCTGTAGGTCGTGGAGGATGGCTATGAATTCTTTGCTAAGAGGCAGTTGGTGACACTTTTTTCTGCACCAAACTACTGTGGTGAGTTCGACAATGCTGGGGCCATGATGAGCGTGGACGAGACCCTGATGTGTTCTTTTCAGGTATAGATGATTCTGGGTAAATGCTCTGAATCTGTGTTTGACTTACAAATGTCAGACATGATGGGTGTGGGAGGACACATTAAAACACTTCAGTCAGCTTACGCATATTGGATTCACAGTTTTTTTTCCAGTTAGTGTGAGCCTACCTGTAAGCCAATCTGCGGTGATTGAAAGTCTTAAGATTTTGCTTAGTGTGTGTGATTCCAAAAAATAAAAACAGCTATGAGAACAATTCTAGATTCGATGAAGACTGGCATACGCCTTTGTTTTCTACTAAAAATGGGAGAAACCAATGTGTGTGTAATGTATAAAAATAATCTACTGACAGTCATAATATAAATACATTGCCATCCCCATATTTTCTGAGCCAAAGGCAAAAAATTGTTTAGATTTAGTGGTAAGTAAGCCAGCTGTGACCATGACAGGAGTCAGCCTGCCGTCCCAGATTATGTTCTATAGCTGTATTCTCTGTATGTGTGCTCTCCTGCTAAACAGCTTTGCTTTCACAATTGTTATTAAACAACATAAAGACTAGATGTGATGGAATTAAATTTAAATGTCACCACAGTACTACTTACTAGTACTACAGTACTAGTTGAGTGATGAGAGCAGATTGTGTTGACGATGTCCAAATATTGTTCAGAAGAATTGTGTGTGTATGTGTGTGTGTATACACACTAGGGCTGAAACGATTACTCGAGTAATTCGATTACAAAAAATGATCGAGGTAAAATCTTCGACCTCAAAGCTTCTTTTAATAAATTTTAATAGCTTTCACTATGTTTTGCGCAATTATTTGTTTAGTGTGAAAGCACGCTTCCGGATGCAAGCCACCAGTAAACAGAGATAAAGAAGCGTTTACATCATCCACAAAGCGGAAGGAGACGCAAACAGTTAGTTGTGTATTGATTTGAGGGAGCGTTCTGTTGCGGGCTGCAAAATGGAAGGGAGCGATTAAAATAAATATTATAATATATTTTTAAGTGTGCCTTTGTTGGTTTTTTTTTTTTTTTTTTTTTTAATACTTAAAGCCATTTGAAATACCTTTTTTTGGTTAGTTTTGCGTCTGAGAAAATTCTTTAAAATAAGAATGTATGGCACTGTAATGCACTTAATTCATCTCAGTCAACTTTAAGCTATTCCTTGTATTTTGAATAATGACAACGTTTATTTTTGATAACATGCTGTATGCATTTAAAAAATAAAAGTAGATTTTTTTTAAAAAGAAAACCAATTAATCTTTGTTTCTTTTATATATTTTACATTGTTGTTTAATTAAGCAAAAGTAGATTGTATCAGATTAATCAATAAAGTTTTTGGTAGAATACTCGATTACTAAAATATTCGATAGCTACAGACCTAATACACCCACACATATATATACACTAATCACAATAAGTTAGGGATATTGTTATTTATGTGAGTGCTTTTCCTATTTGCTCTGAATTTTAATGAAATAAGTAAAAGTTCCCTTTACATTATTATTACTAATAATGTATGAGAATAAACACCATTTTCATTAGTTTAATATTTATTACTCCAAATTGTCACACAATAACAAGGATAGCTCCTAATAGAGCTGGGCGATATGCCCTATAAATTGAATCTCGATTTTTTTTTTTTGCTTAAAATAAATTTTAAAAAACAGACAGTATAGCTTTTTTTTAAATTTACTTAGGCAAAACGATAACCAAACATTACCTGCTTATTTGGATTAAAAGTATATATATTAAATCACTTAAACAATTTTGCAAACCACATGCTACTTACATGCTGAATAAAATCAAACAGGTGCCTGATAGCATTTTTTTTTTAAACTGTGTATCTGGGCATAATGTCTTTAGCGATATAACACGACACAACATCTGTAATATCTTTCAATTGAGCTCCCTCTTATCATATGGGATACAGTGGGGAAATGTGCTTGCTGTTTTCACCTGGCTTTTAGCCGGTGTGTTTGCGCTGCCGCTTGTCATGTTTACCTCGCAGCGGCAGACACGACGCCGATTCAGCAGTGTGTCTCTGTTTGAGGTGCGCGAGGAAATTAGTCGTGCTGCTTCCTTTAGTGGCCACAAACTTCAGACAAAGTTTACACCGGGCTTTGGCTTGTTCAATGTGTAAAGTTGCGAACCCGAATAATTTCCATACGACTGAAGAAACCGCGCCTCTGTTGGAAACAAGCTCTTTGGTTTCATCAGAGCGCGCTGCCATGTTGTATCTCGTATTTCCCACGTGTGAGTCACAGAGCGGGCGTCGCAAAACTATAGAAGCTCGCGGTGCCGCACCAAAGTGAAACTGTAAAATCGATTAAAATCGACTGTTGCACCTCCTCCACCAAAGCAAACCCTGGGGACCATGTTGACCTCAGCGTATCACTCACCTCGCCTTCTCCAGCAATGGTGACGACCATCATTTCTGTGCAAGGTGACCCGACACTAATCAGTGAACAGGACAGTAGACCACTGCTGCATTGTCCAGGTTACATGGTCTTGTGCCCACTGCAAATGTTCATAGCGGTGTCTTGATGTCAGTGGAGTCACCTGCAACAGTTGTCTGGCATTCAAGCCAAAACGATGGAGTCGGTTGCGAATGGTTTGTCTGGAAACCCTAGTACCCCTCACATCTCGTAAACGGGCCTGCAGCTGTGTGGCAGTTGCTTAACGATGTCTGAGAGCATAGGTCCTTGGGTACTGGACATCGTTGCGGTCTGTCACTCGTGGGGCTCCACTCCTGGGTCTGTCATGAACTTTGCCGGTAGTTCTGTGTCTTGAAGCAAGTCTGTTGATGACACTTTGAGACACACCAAGTTTACGAGCAACATCTAGTCAGATGAACTTGTGAACTTGGTGTGTCTCAAAGTGTCATCTGGCCTGCCACAGACCCAAGGCTGCGCTACGGCCAGATGGCGCTGCTCGTCCGTTAAGTGACGTCGTGTGTTCATGGCTGTTTGAATAATGAAATTGGAATGACTTACTGACAATACCAGCTTTTTATACCCACAGAATGTTGAACTTGATGCCACATTGAAAAGGGTTGTCTTTTGGTATGGCCCCAATATAAGGCACACCTGTACACAATGAGACCATTATATGGAAAACACAAAATGAGGTGTGTCCATCACCCCAATACAATTGCCTCCCTATCCCAAAAATGTCTGAAGTGAAACAAACACTGTATGTATGACATCCACAGAGTCTATCACAATTTTTCATGTTTGTTGTATAAAGTACTCTGGTTTGAAATTTACCATCACTGTAGTGTAGGGATGAACAGGCCCTCAAAGATCGATCACATTCCAGAACCTCTCCCCCAGACAGCATGGCACCATCCCGATAACCTTATCTCATTTGTGAATGTAAAGAAGAGCTTGTAAAACTAAGCTGTAGGAAACTTAACCAGGCATGGGACAGGAAGTTTGCTGTGCCTGAAGCCACGCTAAGGCCAGATGCCTCAAACTAAACCCAAAGCCATGCTGTAAATTGGCGCTCCTGTAAACAAAGCGGACAGTTTTACAGCTTCACCCCAAGTTGGGGGGTGGGGAACCACCAAGTCACGCTTTAACCATCTTATTGACCCCAGGACAGAGGAGGTCTCGTGTTTCTCCACATGCCTTTCAATGAACAAAGAGGCATATGGCAGAGACACTATTTTAAACAATCTTTAAAGTGTGCCAGTAGGGCAAAAGTCTATATACATATATTCAGTATGTTTTATGTCATAGTATTATGTTTGTTAAAGTTATGCATAACTTTAACGGTATTATCAGCATTTACAAACCTTTTTTATTAAATGAAGGCATGAATGAGTGTGTAAGAAATGGGATGTCAATTGAGAGCTTATTTTATTCAAAGAAAAGTGGTGTACATGGAAAATTGGTAGCATGAACAGAAGTTCATGGAAAACTTACTTTATAAAAGATATTAAACCTCGAATCGGATGGGCTCCACTTGACAGCCGAAACCCGGCCTAATGTATGCACAAAAGTGGGAACCACATGAGACGTGGCTAAGCCCCACAACCACATCCGATTGGATCAATCAACCGTGGGACGGACTGACACAGAGGGTCAAAACTCAGTGTCCGAGCACGTCCAGACACGTCGGTTCTTCATCATGACCATCTGAAGAAATCAGCTCGTTAACTCTCGCCGCTTGTGCTTTGGCACTTGCAGGCGCATACCTTTGTCATCGGAAGAATAACCTCTTCCAAGCAGCTCGGGCTTCTGCCTTTGTTGGCGTCATCCGCTCTCCGAGAACTTTCAACGAGACTTCGTGCCAGAACTCCAAAGTCCTGCAATGAAGAAACCCGCAGAAGTTTCAGAGCGCCATACAACCAAGCCTCACCGAAGGGCTTTCCCTAAAGACGTCATTTCAACCACAGCGCACCAACCAATCAGCAACGCCGTGATTCCCCTCACTGGAGGCGAACCATGAGAACAAAACATAACGCTAGTATACAAACGAAGCTGCATACCTTGCTGAAAATTGGTGCTCATTTCATAACTAAAACCATAAGATTAAACCCAAGACTCTGCTCTTGTTTCTTTGATCTAGTAAACAGTACTAGATGAACTGTTGGTCTGTTTGTGTGTGAGTTTGTGTGCGCGCATGTTCAAGTAGCGTAGTTTCATGTGTCGTTAGGTTAGTCAAATTAATTCTTGTTTCTTTATAAAGAACAGTTTTGGTCATATATTTTAAAGTCTATACATTTGCCCAGATCTTACGTTACCTTGCTCGTAATTGATAAATGCCAGATTTTGTATTAACATCGCCGGCCGCGGGATAAACAGAATTGGTAAGATACACTAAATCTTACTAAACGCTGGACGGATAGTTGATAAAGTGTACGCTATAAATTTCAATTCAGTTTAACAAAATTTAACCCTAATCGTTAAAGATTCTATATACCTCTGACACTGAGCTAAAGAATGCAGGAATGCATCCTTGGTCTACTTTATTGTAAATTGTATTGTATTAATGGTGGAAAATGCATAGGGTATTTTGTCCACTTTAAAATGTGCTTACATTATGTAAAAACCCTTACAGTAGTATTTCTTTGATATGACATGTTATGACTTTATGACTTAAGTTCAACATTTCAACTCAATTACATTTAAAAACTGAGGTGACTGACTTTGAAATGTGACTGATTTATTTTGACTGTTGTCGTTTTGCGGCTGCGGTGAGCACTGCGGTAACAGGCATTCTGGTTGTCGGCTGTATGTGTATATATGCGCAATATACATACTTTTGCCATCAGAAAAGTGATGTGCTGTGTGTTCTGGCTCCTTTCTATGATTACCATAATTAACCTTTTAAGCAATTTGAGCTGCAGGAGCTCTTCTATTGGATTGGACTGCACGTGCCAGAATTTACTCCACACACACATCAGTGAGCCTTGGCTGGCAATGACCCTGCAGTGGTAAGAACGTACCAGACATGGTCCAAAGAAGGTAAACCAGTGAATTGGTGGCAGAGTCATGGATGGTATTGATGCGTGTCGGGTGCGAAGGCTGGCATATGAAGCCTGATCCAATAGAAGAGCGACTAGCTCAAATTGCTGAAAAGATTAATAGGTTAGAAACATGCAAGAAAACAAAGTGCATCAATGTTATCTATGTTTTGGTGGTAAGGGGGTTGCTACTCAATATTATACATGTGGTTACAAAAGTATTCACAAGTGTATTGGTGAAAAAAAAAATACTATTTAGATAATGTATCTATATGGTGAGTATTTTTTTTATTTTTTTTATAATCGCAGTCTAATGAAATCACACTGTACAAGTTTAACTTGCCCAGATCTGGTCAGTGTGATTGACCTGATTGATGGAGTCATGTTCCAATGCTGATACACTGTTAATGCAAAGTGTAAAATTTGTTTAATAGAAACCATTGTCAAATTGTTCTGTGCTCTCCTCAAAGATTTTGAAACCAGCAGAGAAGAAGAAGCCAAACTCGAGCCGTCCAGTGACTCCACCGAGGAACATAGTCACGAAGCAGGCAAAGAAATAAGACCAGCTACCACTGCACTGGCTATTTTTGGACAGTTTGCTGACTATTATGTTCCTTTAATTTTTCAGTTCCAGTGTTTTGCTTTTGCATAATGGTTGTATGGAATTCCTTGAAACTGTTGATAGTGTAGACTTTTTTCTTCTGTGTTTATTCTCCTTTTCCCCCTCCATTTTTATATTCCATCTACTTTCCAACATCGGATGAGGGAGAAAAATAAATCCCAATTGCGGGGTCCTTGAAAACTTATAGATACACATTTATTATTGCAGTTTTTGTCTCGTATATGACTTCATTTGAATTTTATATACGCATAGTGACAAAGCATTCACACTCATTTGACACCAGTTAATGCAGGGAATTTTTCTATTATGTTTTTGTTTGGCTCCCCATGTGCTCAATCCACTGTGAACAAACAAATATATATATTCACTGTATGAATGAAAACAATACATGTCTGAAGTAAGATTTCACACTAGCTTTTGTGTGACTGTGCCAGATTTGCCAATTGTATTTTAATGAATGTTTTAAGTTTATCATGTTTTCTTTGTAAATCATAATGAAAACCATAAAATAATTTATACGTAATGAAGTTGTTGAATTGTTGCATTATGTTAAAAGCTGAACAGATCTAGCTGGGGCATGTATAATGAAACAGCTTATATCCAAATTAAACAAGTCACAGGTTTTATTTCCTTCATTTCACTTTTTATTTTACCAAGATACCACCTTTGCTTTTTCCTTAATTACACATTTTAAGATTTAGAAGCTGTTGCATCAGGTATGAGCATGTCTAAATATACACTGCCTGGCCAAAAAAGTCAACATTTCAGAAATGTCACATTACTGGCCTGCATCAAGCAAAGAAAACGGAGGACATTTGAAATTAGTGGTATTGGGTTAACAACTATCCAATGCATTATTAAAACTTGCATGGATAGTGATGAAACATCAACTTATAGGAAGAAATATTGTCAGGCAATGTTATGGCCTCTGACGTTCACAGTTGCTTCAGTTGGTCAGATCTAGGCTCATCAATGTTATGTGGCAATAAAATAAAGTCAGGTGACTATCTTAATGCACTAAATGACCAGGTTATTCCATCAATGTCTTTTTTTCCTTCCCTGATGGCATGGGCACATGGACACAGTTTGTCCTTAGATTGAAAGCGTGGTTCTTGGAGCATGAAGAACTTGCTACCACATTGGCTCATAATCATAGCTAAAGTTGGTGCAATGAAATATTGTGTGACTAGTTTTATTTATTTATTTTTTTATTATGTATTTATTTTTGGCTCGGCAGTGTAGTTTTCTCATGAGGACATTGTTGCGTTCTTACTCAGGGCATGGATGCTTTTGGCATGTCTCTAAATGATGTAGCTTAATGTCATGAACTACATTAAAAGTTTGTTTTAAGATATCTTTCGTCTCCCGAACCAGCTAACTTGTACAAAAACAACCCTTGTTCTGGCAATAACTATATTTTCCCCATCATAAATAATTGTATTAATTGATTTAATAAAATATAATACTAAATGGGTACATGCTAATTTATTCTTGGATTTGCACTTGGTGTATATGAGATGCTAGTTTTAAAGAACAAGTTTTTTTGTAATTATTGAGTATAAATTTTTTAATTGACAGTTTTTTTTTTTTTCAAATTTACAGCACAATTGTATGGTTTCAGAAGCAGACACACCTAGCTCATAAAAAAAAGAAAAGAACATGGTAGCATTGCAACACATCATACAAACACAGGTACTGGAGAAAAAAATATCTCTGTGACTGATGACTATGGCATAGTTGTTATTGTGAAAGTATGGAATTAGATTTGTCAAAAAGAAATAAAAGAACAAAAAAATGTAATATCAACAATGAGCGTGCCCTTGCACTCTGCGCCATCGCGACACATCACACAATCTCTGTTTTTTGAGCAAGTTAAGACCTCCAAGAAGCCATCGCTGCCCACCTGCAGCACACAACTTGCTCACTTTTTTTTGTATAATGTTGAAAATGGTTTGATCTCAATCATTTACGCCCCAGGTGTGTGTATGAGTGAGAGAGACTGTGGGTGTGTGACGAGTAAATGTGATTTTGCACATTTGTGTGAGTCTGTGTTAACATTGTGTGTGTTAATATGCGTGTGCAAGTTATGTGACTTTGTGTGTGTGAGATGTGAATGTGTTTGTGTGGTGTGTGTCTGTGTTAACATTTGTGAAAATGAGCTCTTCTAACTGAGTCAGTTAGATCAGTGAAAGAAGTGGAGAACACCGAAACAAATTGCAATTCTCTTGTATAGTATTATACTGATTGGTTGTTTTTTTTATCTTAAAAAAAGATTTTGTTTAATTAAAATTCAATTCAGTAATAGTTAAAGACTTAAATTCAATAGTTGAAGACTGTAAAAACATCACCTGACCTTTTAGATGTCCACAGAAATTGACCTCCTACCCCTTAATAAGCAGTCAGGACACTTCTGAAGCAGAAAAATAAAACACAGTGACAAAAGACAAATGATCATGACCCACAGACTCAAGAAATTAGACCTACAGAGCCAAATCATTTTGTCTGTGCACTGGTCACCCGAAGGGGGGCGGGGGTGGACTCTCAGATACAGCCAACTGCAAATGTGGATTTATAGAAAAACATGTGATCGCATTTTATAACCCCTCCCCAATACACAAAACATCAGACCTTCTGGATTTAAAAAAATCTCTCCGTCTTCATGAAGCTATGGGGACCTGCCAACCACCTTCATGGAAGCCACAAAACATTTTCCCTCATGAAGACCTAGAATGATCAACCAAGATTGACCACAGAAGAATGTATGGGAACATAAGGTGAGCCATGTCTGAAGTGAAGTGGGAATAATTCAAGTAAAAAGCGAATTAAATAAAAATTTGCCTGATTGTAACAATTTGCCTGAAACACAGCGTGATCCCCTTTTTTTTCAAGAAGAGAAATAAAGATGTCACTTTTTATTAATTTATTTCAGTATTTTTATATGAACAAACAATAAGAAATATATTACATGGAACATGTACACAATATATTAATATTGATAACTGTTACATACTGTAGTACTGCACAACTGGTTTAGCAAATAGCAGAATGCTACTACGTGGACCAGGTAATATTGTATTTAATGTAACAATATGAACAACTAATACACTAATACAAAAATATTTGTTAAAAAGGTATAAATATTTAACACTTGATCTAATACTTACTGATAACTACTATGACTAAGTTAGGTGGCAGACTTCTGTTGCTGACGGGCAAAGGACTAGCAGTTACAAGCATGGACAGTATTTTGTATTGTACTACTGTCCCAGTAAACTATAGGTTTAGGATGTTGAATATGGACAAATTGAATGGCAAAATCATTGAAACTGCGATTTGTGGTTGTGTGAATGCACTCCAGCTGTGTGGAATTTGGTCTGCGCCCACAAGAGATGATGGTTTCATCCCATATGAAACCATCATGGCCCTGTCAGAGACAATTAATTTGAAACTGGCAGATGTAGTAAACTAGAAGAGAGTCACAAGTCTATGACTACATTTCAGTTTGCTCCCAGCTGGCCTCTTGATGTTCATTGACCTTGATCCCTATGATGACTCACAAAGCTGTTGCTAATACACACACATACAATCTTAAAATTGCAATCAGAAGATATTCATAATCAGCGGTTGTACATTGTACAATAATATTTATGATGCTATTGGACTTCAAGTTTATTTAATAAAAAAGTACATTCTGTTGCCATGTCATTACATCATCTTATAATATAGGGTCCATTACTTGTTCAGCCTATGCCTTAACTACAAATTTTCCCTCATTATACAGTTTTCAGAAGTACAGTATACACATAGCTGCTTCCTCAGCTTAAGGGCAGAGTTTTATTAAAGGAATATTAGGAAATCATAAAATATAACAGTTATCGTTTGGTTTCAAGTGCAGCATTCATTGATTCTGGAAGTGTGGTTGTTGGTAAATTTAATATATGGGGGGATTTGAAACACTTCCAATCAGATTTCCTCTTTCTATGATATTAGGAAGTCTGGTGAATATATCAGACTGTAATGCTTAAAAGGAAAACACATTAACACAGAACTATAGAACCACACTGTACACAGGTTGTGAGGTATGCATTCCTCAACCAGTGAGTGTTTCTGCTGGCATTGCATGGTCAAGTCAGGCAATTTCAATTTGGAACATTTGTCCTCTGCTACAGATTAATGTTCCGACATCTAACATCATCCCCACTTTACTTGTCTCTTATAGTTCTCACGAATGTCATTTTTGTTTTTATATTTAAAAAATATATAGTTTAATTAAAAGTCTATTCATTTTCAGTTATTTTTTTTTATTCTATATAATTATTTGGCACAAATCCCATTTCTAGAGAAGGGCTAGTTTTCAATAACTGCTGATCATGTAGGATTTTCAGACAGAGCAATCTCAGAGCAATCAAAAACAGAATGTTGTAAAGAACAGTAAAGTGATGGGCACAGGCCAATCTAAAATAGTTAAAGACTGTAAAAACATCACCTGGCCTTTTAGACTTTCACAGAAATTAACCCCCTGTCTCCTAATAATAAGTGGCATCGCATGGTCAATCAGGCAATTTCAATTTGTAACATTTGTGCTCTGCTGCACATTAATGTTCTTTCATCTAACATCACCACTTCACCTCTCTCATAGTATAACAAATGTCATTACCAGTCATGACTACATCTCCATTGTGTGTTAAAAATCATGTGATGGACTCTATACTTGATTGAGTTTCTGAAACTTATCCATGTTGTATTCTGGCTCCATCTTATTTGCACTATTGGTTGTGTGGAAGAACCACATGTAGTGAATTACCTTGCAGATGCTTTTTAATCTCTTCCTGACCTCGACATTCTCCTAAGGGTCAATCTCTTAAGGTAAATCTGTTTCTACAATTTCTTAACATCATTCTGATACACAGGCTTCCCACAGATCGCTCGATTTCCTTAGTTTGTGTAGACCAGTGAATTATAGGGAAGTTTTATACAAGAATGCAGATGTGCACACTGCTATAGGTAGGGGAGTCAGCAAAAGTAAACCTAATTGCTCTACAATAATGGTACTTTAACACACATCAACTATGCATAGGTATCAGTCCTTTGTTGACTTAACCAAACAATCACAAACACCTAAGTGGTCAGGCATTGTTTTCTATTCTGTAATTGATGTTACATTACCACATTTAGTGTGGTAAGAATGGTAAGAGCAATTCCTGAGCATTCATGTACATTACCACATTTGACTCAGGTCTCTGTGTTGAACATTTTACATATAGTCAAACCTTTTGAAGTAAAACTTTAAGTAACCAACCTACTGAAATAGCTTTTGACAATAAGGCAGCTAGAGCATACCCATTAAAATGATTAGTCACATTCCTGTCATCTCCAATAAGTCAATCCACTAGGATTAGTCAGGAAAGGTAAAGTAAGGAAGTAAAGAAAAATACTCCTGGTGGTACCTCCCTTACCAAAAAGAAGTTGATGCAAGTGTATTAATAGTATACTTCACTTCTTATGTACACTAGATTACACTATTATATTACTATTAGTATTGACTAGATTATCTATATAAGTATAAGTTAACATTAAAAATAAGTATGCACTTAAAAATAAGTATAGGTATTTGTACCTATTATTTTTATTAAAATATATTTAAGAAAGGTGTAAGAATTCTTGGCTTATACTTAAAGTATAAGTATACTTATTTTGTATTTGTGTTTGTGGTGGAAGAATTTTAAGTAAATTGTACATGTGTACATGAACGGGTGTATATTTTGTAGCTGCCTTCATTCATACAACCTGATATTATAAACCATTACCATACACAAGGGTAGACTTCCCTGTCAGGCCTAAGAGGGGACAGTGTGGAGAGATTTTTCCCCAAGGCTGTGTGTGTGTGTGTGGGGGGGGGGGGGGGGGGGGGGGGGGGGGGGAGGGGGGGGGGGGGGGGGGGGGGGGGGGGGGGGGGGGGGGGGGGGGGGGGGGGGGGGGGGGGGGGGGGGGGGGGGGGGGG
>JAAGKR010002372.1:61878-96024 GCA_011419295.1 Clarias macrocephalus
CATAAATGACTCTTTGACACAATGAAAAGTAGTCAGTGTAAAGTTTGTATAGCAGTGTAAATTTATTGTCCCCTTAAAATAATTAAAAATACAGCCAATAATAGCTGAACCCCTAGCAACAAAAGTGAGTACACCCCTCACATCTCTGCAAATATGAAAAAAATCTGAAAATGTGAAATGTCAATATTTTGTGTGGCCACCATCATTTTCCAGCATGGCTTGGACTCTCTTGTTCATGGAGTTTACCAGAGCTTCACAGGTTGCCACTGGAATCCTCTTCCACTCAACATCATGGAGGGAGGGGATCATGCTCTGCTTCAGTGTGTCACAGTACATGTTAGAATTCATGTTTCCCTCAATGAACTGTAGCTCCCCAATGCCAGCAGCACTCATGCAGCCCCAGATCATGACACTCCCACCACCATGTTTGACGGTAGGCAAGACACACTTGTCTTTGTACTCCTCACCTGGTTGCTGCCACACACGCTTGACACCATCTGAACCAAATAGGTTTATCTTGGGCTCATCAGACCACAGGACATGGTTCCAGTAATCCTGGTCCTTAGTTTGCATGTCTGCAGCAAATTGTTTGCGAGCTTTCTTGTGCATCATCTTTAGAAGAGGCTTCCTTCTAGGACGACAACAGGCAGAGCAATTTGATGCAGTGCAGTGTACGGTCTGAGCACTGACAGGCTGACCTCCCATCCCTTCAATCTCTGCAGCAATGCTGGACGCTGCACTCATCCGTCTGTTTTCCAAAGCCAATCTTTGGATCTGACGCTGAGAACGTGCACTCAGCTTTTTTGGCCAACCCTGGCGAGGTCTGTTCTGAGAAGAACCTGTCCTCTTAAAGCACTGGATGGTCTTGGCCACAGTTGCAGAGTGTTGGCTATCTTCGTATAGCCTAGGCCATCTTTATGTAAAAAAAAACAATTCGTTTTTTCAGGTCTTCTGAGAGTTGTTTGCCATGAGGTGCCATGTTGAACTTTCAGTGGCCAGGTTGAGAGAGTGGAAGAGCTTTTATACTAAATTTAACTCATCTGCCATCTGGTGACACCTGATACAGTGTAACACTAATGAGTCACATGACAAAGGGGAAGGAACATGACTAATTGTGCTCAATTTGTACATTTTCACTTAGGGGTGTACTCACTTTTGTTGCCAGGGGTTCAGCTATTATTGGCTGTATTTTTAGTTATTTTGAGGGGACAATAAATTTACACTGCTATACAAACTTTACACTGACGACTTTGTGTCAAAGAGTCATTTATACAGAGATATAACTAAATATTTGCATAGGTGTGAGGGGTGTACTCACTTTGTGACGTACTGTATTAATCAAAATAACATTATAATAATATTGCTATAAATATGTGTTATGATACATGGTTTACATACAAATGAAAGTGAATAATTTTTCATACGAGTGATAGTTTTAAATAATTTACATTTAGACATTTGGCAGACACCCTTATCCAGGGAGACTTTTTTTCATCTCATTATACACACGAGTAGTTAAGGATTAAGGGACTCAGTGGTACAAAATGGACTTGGTGGTCTTGGGATTTGAACTGTAGTCCAATGCCTTAACCACTGGGTTAACCACTGTGATTTTACATTGTCCATCTTAAAGTTTCTTTAAGCAGCTAGTGTGTTATATTTATTAATGTTTGTCATGTAAATGGTTTCTACAGTGTGCATGTGTTTATTTTGTTGTCATTTCTTTGTAAATTTCGACAGTGGTTTGATGGCATTAAAGTGCACTATGTGCATTAAAAGGAATAAGTTCATCAGTAATGGAAGAAACACAGTATCATCTATTTGCCTGAGGCAGTCACATTAAGGAATACATTAAAACAACTGTCTATAACATGGGACTTCTGAAACACAGAGCAAGCTATTGCGCTGTTTCCATTTGTAACAAGGCAGAAGTACAACTTGTTTGTGGGCAGGTAGGGACTGATATTTGGAGAGGCTGTTTGACAAATTCCATTCTCAAACTTCACAGACTGTGCCCATATTGTGTGGTCTTTGTGTTTTGTTTTGAAACGCAATGGCAGTTTGATTTAAAGTATTTTTGTATCAGTGTAACATTTATAACAATGATTAAAAGTATATAGAAAATATTGTGTTCCCAATCCACAACATATTTTATGATTTTTTAATGTGTGTAGAACATGGATAATGTTCATATTAGTTAAATCAGTTTTGTACTACATTTTTTTTGTATTTCTATTCAATTCAATTTTATTTATATAACGCTATAACAATGGTCAATGTCATACAGCAGCTTTACACATACTCAGTCTTACTCATCATCTATACTGCTTTATCCTGAATACAGGGTCACAGGGAACCTATCCCAAGAGATTTAGGGGTAGGGTGCAAATCCATGGCAGGGCACACTCACATGCCCACTCTCATTTACGCACTGCAGGCAATTTGGGAACAGCAATTAGCCTTTTCATACCATCCCAGACCTCCCTCATGTTATTTAGCTGCACCAACTTCTCCACTTTCCTTTTATATGTCTCCTTGGCCTCATTAAGAGTAAACTTGAATTCTTTCTGAATGTGCTTGAGCTTAGCCTTTACACCATCCTTAAAAGCCACCTTCTTTAGGTTCAGTAGAAGCTTGATTTTGCTGGTAACCCAAATCTTATTGTTCATGAAGTAGCACATGGTTCAGCACACTGGCATGATGATGTCCAGACAGAAGTTGAGGTAGCTTGTCGTGCAATGTGCAATCTCCTTAATGTCACCATGATGGGGCTCTTGCTGCATACTCCAGTCAGTACACTCAGAATATCTTCAAAAAGGCATCTCCTCAGTCTCAGCCTCATTTCATGATTGTATGTGTAGTTGACTTATGTAGCTTGTAGTGGCTTTCAGGAAGAACAGATTACGGTTTGATTTTCCCAGTGGGGGTAGGGGGGGTGACACTGTAAGCTTCACTCACATTAGCATACACATAAAATGTGTATTCTGTTTTTTCACAAACTGATGGAAAGTAGGGAGTGTAGTATATAGGGTCACATGATTGAAGTCTCTTGCGCGACAAAGACATCCAGGTGTTGAGTTTCAGTCTCGCAGTAGTTGTGTGTATGATGTCACACGCCCTATCTGTGTCTGCATATGAAGACTCGCTGCTAGCAGCTCAATGTCCCTACAGCAAATAACCACCTTCACAGTAATATGTCCCAGGCTACACCATCTGATGTCAATTAACAGACAGAATCTTCCACCATTGCGATTGCCGCTCCATGTCTGTCCTCACTGCAGTGATATGCTTGTTAGCATGTTGCCAGTTAGCCATGTATCCATGAAGCCCATCACGCTGAACTTCCGGTATATCCTCTAATGGCTTACTAGTTTTATTAGCTAGCAAATTTACACTTCCCATTATGACCGACAGAATAGCTTTTAAGTTAGTGCCGGCTCTGCAACCCCCGATATCTGTGCCTTAATTTCTCCCTTTTGTCTGAGTGTCAGAAGTTCTTCTTTTGAATTAATAAAAAAAAAATACAACTGGACTGTGCAGAGATGGGTTCCATAACCATTAGATAGACTATTAAAATTTTAGGAAATAGTAAATAGAAGTAAAAACAAGCAATAGAAACCAAAAGAAATGTAGAAAAAAGAGACATATAGACTCAGCTATTGAATGTGCTGCTACTTGCGTTGGCACCCGGATGTAGATTATATAGACTGTAATTCCTGTAACCCAACCAAGCTCATTTCCCTAATTGTCTCAGTGTCATCAAACACAATGTTTTATTAAATCCATCGTGGAACCCTCAGTATATTGGAATCCAATATCTTGGGGTGTCATGGATTTGTTTACACAAATTACCATATTCATAGTGTTGGGTGTAGTGGTGGGTCAGATATTTTTAACCTTATTTTTAATTTTTAAATGTTTTTTTCCGGAAGACTGCTTGTATATAAAAGCACTTAATACAAATTTCCCCATACAAAATAATGGAAACTCCAATGATTTGTTCTACAGCCCAAATATATTTATATAAAAATAATTAATATAAAATAGAAAGTAAAAATAAAACAAATTAACTTTACCCTTGAAAAGAATCCCAACAGAGTCGTTATTCTGTTGTGTGTGCACACGCACACACGCATGTGTATCAGTGTGTGTGTGTGTGTGTGTGTGTGTGAAGATGAGGAGAAAAGGTGGGAGGAGGCTACTCCTCTCAAATAAAGTAGCCCCTTCCCTTCACTTAAATAAGAGAGATGAGAGGGGGCTATTGTGTAGGATGACTTTCACACACAGACACTAACAAAAACCTGCTGTCTGGAAAACAAGTAATCTCTCTAATGAAACTTGCTTGTGCACAAACTAACAGAATCGCTGTAAATCGCTTTTAAAAGATTCGGAAAATAGATATTCTTTCAACATAACACGGTAAGACCGCACATTAACAACTATTGATTTCAGAAATACAGTACAGACCAAAAGTTTGGACACACTTTCTCATTCAAAGAGGTTGAATTTGTATTATGGCAAGAAAAAAGCAGATAAGTAAAGAAAAACGAGTGGCCATCATTACTTTAAGAAATGAAGGTCAGTCAGTCCAAAAAATTGGGAAAACTTTGAAAGTGTCCCCAAGTGTAGTCACAAAAACCATCAAGCGCTACAAAGAAACTGGCTCACATGCGGACCACCCCAGGAAAGGAAGACCAAGAGTCGCCTCTGCTGCGGAGGATAAGTTCATCCGAGTCACCAGCCTCAGAAATCGCAGGTTAACAGCAGCTCAGATCAGAGACCAGGTCAATGCCACACAGAGTTCTAGCAGCAGACACGTCTCTAGAACAACTGTTAAGAGGAGACTGTGTGAATCAGGCCTTCATGGTAGAATATCTGCTAGGAAACCACTGCTAAGGACAGGCAACAAGCAGAAGAGACGCGTTTGGGCTAAAGAACACAATAAAGAAAACTCTTTGAATGAGAAGGTGTGTCCAAACTTTTGGTCTGTACTGTAAAAAGACTTTAGATAAGTGGTTTACATTATATAATGTTAGTGTAAAGTTGCACATGCTGTATTAAGTTTTACAGTTACACATTATCGGTGTATTTTAGTGTTTTCCAGCGTTAATGCTACAAAATAAACATGAACACAATTGTTTCTTGTAGTAGACCAGTATAATATATTCTTAAATAGATTTGGATCACAATATGAATGAGATTTGTGTTATAACCTTAGTCACTAAGTGCATCTGTAGTCCAAGTCCACCTTAAGTATTTTTAGACATAATACAGCTAATATGACTGAAGTGAATCAAACTGTTTATTACAGCTATTTTCTATTCTTCACACTGATATAAAATCAATCAATCAATCAATCAATCAATCAGAAAAATAATCAATATATCAAAACATAATATGTAGCTATAAATCTTGCTGAGTGTGTGAGATACATGCATTTGGCTTAATTGGCTCCTTTTTCCTGTTTGAAATAGTGGCCTACAATCTGGAAAAAGCACAGGGCTATGGGAGACAATGAATGGACATCACATCTCTGTAGGTTCGCTGCCTCTGAGATTGTCAAAAAAGTGGTATGAGTGCTATCAGAAGGCAAGATTGGAGTGATACAGTATGTATACAGGTATAAAGTGTAAAGGTAATCATTCTTATCGTTTGCCATTTAGATTGAGAAATGTAAATATTTCTTATGATTTATTTATTATGTAATAGAGTGTTATTTAATTAGTCAAGTCAAGTCAAGTAGGCTTTTATTGTCATTCCAACCATATACAGTACAGTACACAGTGAAACGAAACAACGTTCCTCCAGGACCAAGGTGCTACATACATGCAACACAAATTTACAACATAAATTAACAACATAAATTAACAGAACTAGCTAGCTACCCAAGAGACCTAATTAGCTGACTAGCTCAGACATGACAGATTTGCATTTTAAATTAACTGAAAAACTATATAGTCCTATAAAAAAAAAAGAGACAACAAGAGATAAAGTGCACGTGCAAATGTTGCAAACAAGAGTGACAGAGTGACAACACAACAACATGACACATATTAATACTTTTGTAGTAATGAGGTAGTGAGTGAGATAGTGGTAGGAGAAACAGTAAACATTAAACATTCCTGAAAAGTAGCAGCAATGATGGAAAAATACTTTTGTGCAAATAACAGTAATAACAGTAAAAAATATTGTGCAAAAAAAGGGTTTCAGGCAAGTATGAACAATTTTGACAATTTTTTAGATGTGGCTCACCTGATGTGAGATGGTTGTTGATTAGTGTTTTTAGTATGCTGTATTAACAGCATGCTCCACACACTAATCCATACAGTGTGTGAAGACCCCAATGATCCTCTCAGTTGTCCTTTATGAATAAATATATACATTTATTATATACAAAAAAAATTACAAGGCAACACTTAAGCATCCTGTTTTTTGTTGCAGTTCAAAAGCCACGGTTCGAAGCGGCTCATAGGGTTGCTTTAAAGCCAAACTTGAGCTCAACCCTGATGCATGCAAGCAGAGTAATTTTAGTAGAATTACACAGGTAAAATTAATCCATTTAACTATGCTTTCTTACTCTCTCAGCCCCTCCTCCTCCTGCACTGTCCACAGATGATACATGTGCCATGGCAAGAGAGACATCATCTCCCTCTTGCAGTCCCAAGGCATATTTTCAGGTCTTTCCCCTGTCACTTCATCTTCTGTGTCAGCAACTGCCACTGCCTCCTTCAACTCCAGCCTCTCTTTTCGCCATCAAACTCCTAGCCACTGTATCTACTGCTATGTCTGCTGATCCCCTCAGACCACCAGCTATCACCCCAGCAGCACCAGAGCAACAGCTGGTAGGTCTTTTGGTGAGAGTTTATACAGAATCATGTGTATTGTTTTCTTATGGTATTTTATTGTTATTGATTTTCATTGTATGTGCTATATTCATCAGGCAGTGGAGGTGCACTGTCCTAGGAAGGGACCGAAACTGGTTTAACACTCAACAATCAACAGGCCAGCATCATCATAGCACTGTCAAAACTTTCTGCCATATGACACACAGCGCGAGGCATACTCTGCTTGGCCATTTTATCCAGGATTAGACTGCTGCCCTTAATAAGCAACTCAATGTTACAAGCATTGAGAATCCCAGAAAACTTTAAGCATATTTCACGTTTCCATTCCATACTCTGCCATTTACTTCCAGGCTCATAGTCTGGGAGCATAGCAATGAATCCATGTCTCGTCACGAGTAATGATTCTGTAATTTTCACCTTCCTTAGAGTATCAGTTCCAAATTTTGTTTGCAGATATCCGCATGCTTTTGTTTATGCTCTTCCATTAGTTCTTTCGGCACAAGATACTAACGGCACTCTCGGACCACAATAAAAAACGAATTACTGCATGCTGTTCATCTTTCATGCAGATCAAAAGTGGGGTATCCATTTTTGCTCTCACTGCAGTTACAAACGAACTGCTCTAACACATTATCATAATGTGGCCAAAAGAGGTTTTAATATAACCGGAGTGTGGAAATTTTTTAACTCACCCTGTTGTGTGTGTTTGTGTGTGTGTTTGCTTACTTACACACATTCACTGTCCAACTTTTTCACCTGCTCATTTAAACAACATTTATATCCAAAATCATCCAGGTCAACTGGTCAGGAGCTTCAGCTATTGTTCACATCGAATGTCAGAATGGGTAAAACATATTCTATGTGGCTTTAATTCCAGGCAGTGTTGTTGGTGTCAGATGGGCTGGTTTGAGAATTAGAACCTGCTGATCACCTGGGAATTTCACAAACAACAGTCTATAGTATGGTATGCGCCAAAATATACAGCACTAAAAACTTGAGTATCTCCAACGCTCTAGCCGTGCTGTAGGAAAACTTTCCAGGACTAATAATTTCACATACTGACATTAAATACCTGTCCTCATTCCCCCGATCTTACAACACCCGATGGCTACTTGTGGGGAATGTTAAAGGAGAGTGTGTTCAATTGTGAAGATCCGCCAAGAACTGTGCCTGAATTACGCAAGCAAATTGTCTCCTTTTGCAAGAGTCTACAGCAACCTTTGTTTCAGGATTTGTTTGAGAATCTGCATGAAGGATATGAACAGCGAGGTGGTGCACACTTCGAACACTTACATAATGCATACGATGGAGAAATAAACTCACAGATGACAACAAGGTAATATTTTTTGTTTTTTCAGTACTATATATTTTGGTGCAAACTGTGTTTATTGTACATAGAATAGTGCTCAAGGCTCCTTTAGCACAAATTACTGGATCAGTGTAGCCAATTGCTATTAAGGTGATCATCCTGTGAAAATGCTGATGTCATGGCACCCCATATCATCACTGGAGTTGGACTTATTAACTTCACACTGGAGTTGAAGCTAACTGCAGAATTTACTTTCATCTGAAAACCATACTTTTGACCACAGAACGAACACTGGTCCAGTCCTTTTTCCAGCCCAGGTAACACACTTCTGACATTGTCGCTGGTTCAGAGTGGCTTGATACTAGGAATGCAACACTCACTCACTCATCGTCTATAACGCTTTATATTAAAAGATATTGTTGACATTTCATTGTATTCTTGCACAGCAAAAAAAATACATAATGGTGCACTAGTCATCTATCATGTATCTTACCATTTCTTTAAGTTTTTATTAATGATTAATACTATTTTTCAGATAAGTAATCAGAGCAGAACACTTTACTATGCATGTTTGCATTCATTTGAATTTCATCTCTATTTTAATCATGACATTAGCTCTGCTTTTTTCCTGCGTCTTTTTCAGATGGCAATGATCATAAGCTTAGTCAGGAGTGATTTTAAATAATGATTTGATGAGGAGTGATTTTCTTTTGTGCAGTGGACTAAATATATGTGATTATCCATATCAGATTATTGTACACAATAATTGTACACATTCTTGTACACACTGATGGTTTATTGTACACATTCATAATACTCAGAAAGGCAGGTCTATATAGGTCCTAGACGTGCCCAAACTATACAAATTCATACGTGCTTGTTTACCTTCAAGAGTTTGTTCCCTCTTTACTGATATCATAGTTTGTACTTTTCTGGGAGGGTTTCTCCATTAGATTTTGCTGTATGTCTTTTGCAATTTGTGCCCATTCACATGTGACCATTAGTGATACCTCATATACATGAGGTCAGGTGCCCACATAGTATAATTTAAAAGTGTCTTGCCCCACTAGTCTGTTAATACAAGTAATAAGTGTTTTTTTCTGGTTGTGGTTCTGGCATTTTGTATACATTCAATTACTTAAAATATACATTCCTCCATGTCATTTTATATGTGCATAGATACTAAAGTGTATTTAAAAAATGTATATATATATATATATATATATATGTTCTACAAGACAAACAGCAGTAACTACTGATTGCATGCAACTACAATTGGTAATTATTTGAAAGTTTCAGTTTCAAATAAAGGTGTATTCTTTGAATAAAATGGACCATTAAAGACCAATAAGTAATGTTATGTGCTTTATATAATACATTACATGGCCCAAATGGCTGGAGCCATAGCAACTGCTGTAAAATTCCACAGCACCTTCTCTATGGGAAGAATTCTGTATTGCATACATGAAAATGAGTTGTATTCAGTCCTCTAATGTTAGTTCCCTTTCAGTCGATTCACTTGGTACAACACATGACGTATGGGATATCATGTCCTCTCATGTCTTGGCTGAAGCCACCTATATTCACGCCGTAAAAGCAGGCAAACCTGTGGTGACATCGGTATAGCCATGTCTATACCAAGCCATCGTCGCCACGGTTGACTCTCAGTTCTTACGCTCTTCACATCGCTGTTAACACCTTCTTCCGTGGAGTTTTCTAGGTGCTGCTAGTCAGAGTATTAGCTACATCTCAGTTTGGTTGGCTTCTGTTTAGCCGTGCTAACAGTGTTAGCTAGTATGAGCATGGAAGCTAATGTGGCAAAGAAGAAGTCCGCTGTTCGCCCCTGTTCTCAGGGGTGTGGCTTCTCTTTGCACAAGAAGGATCAGCATGACGCATGCCCCATCAGTTTGGGAATTCTCCACACTAGGAGAGCACTAGCTGAGCACGAGTCATGTAAGCTTGGTCACCAGCTCCAGCGTTCAACGTTAGAAAGACCGGTCACGTTCGTGGAGAGAATCCTGGCAAAAAGGACCCCCTCCTCTCCAAATTAGCAGTTTCATCTTCGCCTATGTCTGCTGACGAGGAGTTTTCATCAGAAGTCCACACTCTTAGCTGGGCAGACCAAATGGACTATTTCAAGTGGTCAGAGAGCGCTCCTACAGCCAGAAGCTGGGCGGTGAGCAGCATGCTTTCGAGGATGATGACATGCTCGACATTGATCTGGAAATGTATGGCTTGTCGGAGGACGAGGAAGAAATTTAGCCATCTGCTTAGAGCTCCGCTGCTGGTGTGCCTGGTTACAAACAGGTTTTGGATTTGGACGGAGTGGAGAAAGCGGGAGTGTTTGCTGAGGGTTTGTTTGGCCAGTCACTCGATGTCATTAAGGAAAAGTTTGACTTTAAGAGAAAAAAGGCTGAAGCGTTGCGAGACATCATTCTGCGATGAGAGGTGAAGCCCAAACAGGCTCGAAAAATGACCACTCCTTGGCCTCCTCACAAAAGACCACCACCAGCAGCTAGCTTGGGCTCTCGTCCGGTGAAATGACAACCTCCTGCGCAAAGCTCATGGTAGTCACCCTGGAGTATGGACCCCAGGAAGAATACTCACTAGCTCCTAGCTCAGATTTTAAAGGGAGAGGAGCTCTGGCAGCAGGGAGACACTGTTTCTCCTCTCTCAATGTCACCTAAGAGGCTGCTATGTTATGTTCAGGGAATCAGTTCCAAACGGCATTGCACTTCCCTCCCAAGCACAACCCCCCCACCTCACACACAAGTATATTATGAACCCTAGATGAGGCATGCAAAAAAATTCTCAGGGACTTACAGCAAGTGCCTCGTTGTTCTGGTGAAATGCCAGGGGGCAAGAGCCCCATTTCGGTGCTCAATGTGAGCCGGTTGGCTTCCCACTTTCTTGCATGCGCAGTCTCGACTTGGGCGCAAAACAGTCGCTATGGGATACAGACTACAGTTTCGCACAAAGCCACCGCACTTCTCTTTTGTAGTCAACACCGTGGTGTCAAACAACGCTGCAGTGGTGCTCCGGGAGAGGAGACAAATTCTCTTCTGGGCAAAGGGGTGTTTCAAGTGGTTCCTCCTTCAGAAACAAACTCAGGTTGGTACAGCTGTTATTTTGTCGTTCCAAAGAGAGGGGGAGAACTGAGTCCGGTTTTGGACCTGAGAACACTGAACACATTTTTAAGAACGTACAAGTACAGAATGCTTACACTGAGGCAACTGCTAAATGCAATAGGTCCGGGGGATTGGTAGAGTACAATTGATCTCACAGATGCTTATTTATATATAATGATTTTTCTGTGCCATACAAAATTTCTGAGGTTTGCATTTAAGGACATGGCTTACGAGTACCTAGTGCTGTCGTTCGGCCTGTCGCTAATTCCCCGAACGTTCTAGACAGCGCTAGTTCTGTCTCACCTTCAGGCACTAGGGTAAACTCTAGAGTAGAAAAGCTCACTGGCTCCAAGTCAAAAGTTTTCATTCCTGGGTCTGGAGATATGCTACCAGCCAAGCACGTCCGGCAGAGCACAGAATAGCTCAGTGTTGCCTTGCTCCATTTTAGTTGCAACACAAATTAAATTTTCAAGTGTTTATACAGTTAATGGGAATGATGGCATCTATGATCACTGTGGTGCTCCTTGGGCTGACGAACATGCGCACGTTTCAACGCTAGGTGCGCATTCACAGCCTGTGTGTGACAAGGGGCTGACAGTGACTCCATCAGGCATGTGAGCTCTTCTGCTCTGGAGAGAACCCATGCTGTTACGCCAGGGCTCTCCAATAGACTAGGTGTCATTTCGCAAAGTGGTGTCAACGGAAACCTCTCTCAGCGACTGGGGAGCTGTGTGTGACATCTCCGCGGTGGGGGTTGGGGGGGGGGGGGTTGGGGGGTGTGCGTGGTCACAGAAACAATGCAGACTTCACATCAGCTATCTGGAGCTGTTGGCTGTGTTTTCAGCCTTGAGACATTTTCGTCTTATTCTGATAAGCCATCATGGTCTGATCAGAACAGACAAGACGACAGTTGTGTCATATACAGGGTGGGCCATTTGTGTGAATACACCTTAATAAAATGGGAATGGTTGGTGATATTAACGTCCTGTTTGTGGCACATTAGTATATGTGAGGGGGCAAACTTTTCAAGATGGGTGGTGACCATGGTGGCCCTTTTGAAGTCGGCCATCTTGGATCCAACTTTTGTTTTTTCAATAGGAAGAGGGTCATGTGACATCAAACTTATTGGGAATTTCACAAGAAAAACAATGGTGTGCTTGGTTTTAACGTAACTTTATTCTTTCATGAGTTATTTACAATTTTCTCTTTGTTCACAGCCATTGACATGTCGAAGAGGCTAACATGTGATGAGCGGATCGAAATTGTGTTGATATCTGGTAAACGCAGTAACCGGGTCATTGCAGCAGATTTCAATGCAAGACACCCTATGAGACCACCCATCTCCCATGCTACAGTTAGCAAACTGCTTGCTAAGTTTCGTGAAACTGGTTCAGTGTTGGATTTGCCAAAATGTGGACGCATGAAAACTGTCACTAATGAACAAACATCAGGGCTGTCCTAGCTTCATTCAGCAAGAGCCCACAGCGTAGCACTCGCCGCATGTCACTGGAGAGTGGCATTAGTCAAACATCCCTTCGGCGGATATTAGCTACTCACAAATGGCACCCTTACAAACTCCAGCTACTGCAGCATCCCAACGAGGATGACCCAGATCGGCGCACACAATTTGCAGAATGGGCAAAACAAAAATTGGAACAGGACCCTCAGTTCACGCAGAAGATTTTGTTCAGTGATGAGGCAAACTTTTATGTGAATGGTAAAGTTGACAAACAAAACCACCGCTATTGGTCTGACACTAACCCACATTGGATAGATCCTTCCAAGACTGTTGGAACAAAAAAAGTGATGGTATGGTGTGGTATATGGGGTGCAAAGATACTGCGGCCATTCTTCATCAATGGAAACCTCAAGGCCCCTGGATATTTGAAACATGATGTGTTTCCCTCTTTATGCACTGAAGCTGGCACGTTCCCTGAGTTTTTCCAGCAAGATGGTGCACCACCACATTATGGGTGTCAGGTCCGAGCATTCCTAAATGAACAGTTTCCTGAAAAGTGGATTGGTCGTCGTGGGCAAGTTGAATGGCCCCCAAGGTCTCCCGATCGGACCCCCTTAGACCTTTATCTTTGGGGTACGAGATACGAGATGTGCAGCACCTGAAACTACGGATACTGGAAGCATATGTTGGCATTTCTCCTGTGGTGTTGCTATCAGTGTGTGAAGAGTGGGAGAAGAGGGTTGTATTGACAATCCATCACAATGGGCAGCACATTGACATTTTATAAGTGGTCAGAAACTTAAATCATGAAAATAACTCATGAAAGAATAAAGTTATGTTAAAACCAAGCACACCATTGTTTTTCTTGTGAAATTCCCAATGAGTTTGATGTGTCACATGACCCTCTTCCTATTGAAAAAAACATAAGTTGGATCCAAAACGGCCGACTTCCAAATGGCCACCATGGTCACCACACATCTTGAAAAGTTTGCCTCCTCACATATACTAATGTGCCACAAACAGGACGTTAATATCACCAACCATTCCCATTTTATTAAGGTGTATCCATATAAATGGCCCACCCTGTATAAACAATCAAGGAGGAACTTGTTTACGTCCCCTGCTGAAACTCTTTCATTCTCTATTGCTTACCTGCTGAATGTTCCAATCTGATAGCTAAGGGGCTTCCTCCGAATGTGATTGAGACAATTCAAGTTGCTTGGGCCTCGTCCACTAGAGGTTTATAAGGCATACAAGTGGCAAGCTTTTGAGCAATGGTGTCAAGAACATAATGTTCTTCCATTTCAGTGCTCCATGGTAGAGGTTTTGGCTTTTCTACAGGAATTGTTAGAAAAAGGTCTTTCCTTCTCTTCTATTAAAGTATACTTGGCAGCTATATCAGCAGGTCATATTGGTTTTGACGGGCTGTCACCTGCTGACAGTATGGTTCATCTCATCTGCTGGCAGATTAAAGGGAGTTTGTTGTCTGCGGCCCTCTCTGAGGTCCAGTATTCCATCTTGGGATTTATTGTTAGTGATTGAGGCCCTCTGTGGTCCTCCGTTTGAGCCAATTGAGTTTGTAGATATGAAAATTCTTTCATATAAGACGACACTTCTTCCTTTAGCATCTGCTAAACGAGTGGGTGATCTTCACACTTTGTCCGTGCATCCATCTTGTACACAGTTTGCTGCTAATGGTTTAAAGGTTACTCTACGGCCGAACGCGGCCTATGTACTTAAGGCTGTCTCCACTGATTATAGCTATATGGTCTTATAGCTTCTGCCCCTCCTTTTCCTTCTGAGGAGCAAGGAAAATTGCATAATTTGCGCTCTGTACGTGCACTATGGGTCTACATGGACCATACAAAGAATATGCGCTTATGTGATCAATTATTTGTCTGCTTTGCCCGTCTGGTAAAGGGTAAGGGTGCTGTCTAAAAAGCAGCTTTCCCATTGGATTATGGAAGCTATTTTATTAGCTTATAGCAGCAGGGGTGGAACGAGGTACAACACATTGCTGCCCCGTCTCACAGCTATGCTAGGCGAAGAGCAGCTGTTGAACTGAGAGTCAACCGTGGTGGCGATGGCTTATAGGTATAGGCGTGGCTACATCGACGTCACCAGAGGTTTGCCTGACTTTAGGACATGAATATAGGTGGCATGTGTTGTACCTCGGTCCTCTCCTTCAGGGAACAGAGGTTATAGTCATAACCATTCGTTTTGAGACAATATTGGGTCTTATATCCAAGAAAAATATAAAATTTTATATAAAGAATAATGCCCACGGACCCAGACTTTTGGGTCACACTGTATAATGCAAACTGTATGATGCAGCCAGAGATGTGGTGTAGCCTAAGTTACTTTATGTATATTAGGAAAGAGATTAATTAGATTATCTATCTATCTATCTATCTATCTATCTATCTATCTATCTATCTATATATATAGATATAGATATAGATAATTGATTACTTAACAATGACGGTGTTAATTTAAATGAGTACATAATGTGGAATTGACAATGAAAATGCTCAGAAAGATAAGCAAGACTTTAGACTAATCAAAACAGCCTGCCAAACTTGAATACATTCACAAACTGCAGCCTCCCCAAGCCCAAACCTTAAGACACCGCTGAAGGCAGGAAAATAACACACACACACACACACATATATATATATACACACACACAGTTGTGTTCAAAATAATAGCAGTGTGTTGAAAAAAGTGAGTAAAGCTCCCTATCCATATAATAACTTTATTAAATCACACAAATGCATTGGACACACTGCATATTCTATTCTGAATCACAACATGAAGGAAAATGTGCTAAATGTATTATTAGTCTACAGAAAGTGACGAAAAACAAATATTAATCTGTTTAAAAAAATGGCAGTGTCATCATTCATCTTTACAAGAATTTACAGTTTAAACAAAAAAGTTTGAACTAATATTAAGTTGTATAACCATGCTTTCTGAGAACTGCTTCACATCTGTGACAATTGTTCTACATACCATAATTAATCTACATTTCTTGGTTTTACCTCAGAAACAGCATTTTTAATTTTTAAAGCCCACAAGTTTTCTATTGTTTCTATTGTCATTCTATAATGTTAATCTTGTTGGTCTGGAACCAAGATGCTGCTCGCTTACTGGTGTGTTTGGGGTTGTTGTCTTGTGGAAACATCCATTTCAAAGGGCATTTCCTCTTTGGCATAAGGCATAAGGCAACATGACCTCTTTCAGGGATCATGGATTAATTTGAGTACATCAGAAGATGTACTCAGATTGATCCATGATCCCTGAAATGTGATAAGTAGGCCCAACACCATAGTACGAGAAGCATCTCCATATCATGATGCTTGTGCCTCCATGCTTCACTGTCTTCACAGTGTACTGTGGCTTGAATTCAGTGTTTGGGGGTCTTCTGACAAACTGTCTGCGGCCTCTAGACTCAAAAAGAACAATCAAGTTTTCATCAGTCCACAAAATATTGCGCCATTTCTTTTTAGGCCAGTAAATATGTTCTTTGGTGAACTGTTCAGCACATGCCTTTTTTGGACCTTTGCGGGGGGGCTTCTTGCTGATTGCTTGGCTTCACATAGCTGTCTTCTAATAGTAACAGTACTCATGCTGGAACTGATCATTGGCTGAGTCTTTGCCAATTTTGTCATTCTTCCATCCATTGGAATGGTAGTTTTCCGTTTTCTTCCACTTCTTTCTGGTTTTGGTTTCCATTTTAAAGCATTTGATATCATTGTGGCAGAGCAGCCTATCATTTTCTGCACTTCTTTGTATGTTTTCCCATCTCTAATCAACTTTTGAATCAAAGTCTGGAACGACCCATTTTACTCTGATTTTCAGAGAGAAATGCACAGGACAACCTTTTCTGCATTTATCTTTAAATGAGGGCAACATGTTTGACACCTGTTTTTCACAGAAAAATTTACCTCTCCAATTGAACTCCACACTGTTATTATTTTAAACATGCCTCATTTCTATTAATGATTCAATTACACAGAATCAGGTGCATGCAAGTCATGACTGTTAGGTCTGTTGGTTTTCTATTACTCCACTACACCTACAAGTAAAATATTTACCGTGAAGAAATATAATTTCTCCCAAAAACAATTATTGATCTGGTTACTGATGTTGGACTGCTATTATTTTGAACACAACTGTATATGTATTTGGAGAGACTTTATGTCAGTATGTTCACCAAACTGTAGTTGTATTTCTCCATTAGAAGAACCAGTGCTGGAATTAATGCCCTACTATGTGTGTATCAGAGGGAGGTCTCATTGGTATGAGGGTTCGACGTCTCCTCCTCCAGAAGGGTAATACGTCGTTTGAGCATGTGCACCTGTGTTTCGTGTCTCTCCATCATGGCCATCATTTGGTACTCCAGTTTCCTCAACTTGTTTTGATGTTTCTTTTTGGATTTATCATATGCTGCCACCAGGTGACTGTTCACACACACACACACACACACACACACACACACACACACACACACACACACACACACACACACAAACAAACAAACAAACAAACAGTCAAGGCATGTTATACATTATTACCCATCACTGTAAAACATGAAATAAAATATGTTTTTGCAAATTAACAGATTTCATGCTCCTTGATGTGATAGAGAACTACTACCCGCTACAATGGGTTACTCCCTCTTTACACTATTCAACAGGTAGAAACAAGATGGTGTATTATTATGTGAGGTGGATTATATAATGAGACCTCCCTCTTTACACTGTTTAAGAGTGGTATGTGACCTGGAAGACCACTGAGCAGGTAGAAATAAGATGGCAGATTATTTTTAGCACACCAGTAATAGTACTTGTCAATGGTAAAAGAAGAAGTATTGTTTAAAAATATTTCAGGTACAGTAGTGTTATGCACTGCATGTATGAGACCCATATTATGCACGGCTACCCTGTTTGTCATTTTACAGATGTATAGTTATAGAAGGTACACCTCCTTTTGCCATGCACAGTGTAAAATAATCATCTGTTACCATTTATCTGTGGTACTCTGTAATCAAAGGTCCAGCGTTGAGCTGAATATTTTTGGCTCATGTACTGTTTCTTAACGCAGAAAAGTGGATTTTTTTAAACCACAAAAGGCATTCAACACTCAGCAGCATTCTTGAAACTCATACTGAGCAGCATGTAAAAACACTGTTTTACTCTTACATTATTTGCAGAGGTGATGGGTGATATATTATGAGCAGGATACCATTAACCCTAAGCACTAATTTTTTAAAGTATTCCCTGTCTGTCCAGCAAATAAGAGCTGCACTTACAAATCAAAGAATGGACCAGCTGTGTACTATACACACAGACTAATACTTAATCCCCAGTCACCTCAGTACTGCTCATCAGTGACAATTCATACACCCTGAGATGGGAATCATGATGCTCCCATCTGCTCGGTCTGACTTGTCCCATTAACTGTGGTTACATAGACAATATTTCTTCAGTCGACTTGAAAATATTATGATTAGAAACACAGAGGTAGGCCTCCGAGTGGCGCAGTGGTAAAAGTGCTCGCCCTATCATCCGGAGATCGCTAGTTCGAATCCCGGGTGATGCTGTAACCTCTCGCAGCCGGAGGTCTAGAGAGAGCTGATTGGCTGAGCTCTCTCAGAGGGGAGGGATGAGAGGTACTTAGTGCTCCCACATTAATCACGGCTCTACAGCCAGTCAGAGGCGTCTGTGAGCTCGCGCAACGGAGGGAGCGGATAGCGCTGTCCTCCGAGTGTGTTACGCCTCCCCCAACGGTGCGTGAGCGAGCAGTTCGAAAAGATGCAGTCGGCTGGCGTCACATGGTTCGGAGGAAACCGCCCGGCTGAGTGGTAGTAGTAGCCTTAATGTGGGAGCCCGTCCTAGTGATGGGGAGGAATTGGACACGACTAAATTAGGGTGAAAATCGGGGGGAAAAAAAAACACAGAGGTAACACTGTTAGTGTTAGTAAGAGTACTTAATTTTCCTATTTTTCAAGTTTCAATGTCTTGTGCATACAGCCATGTCTTTGTTCAATGTCCCACTTTATCAGTCATAAATGCACTGAGGTCAGAAATGACGCAGGTTTTGTGCATTACAGCTTAAGATTACATTTTTACATAAATTAGTTTTCACTGGATTTTTACTGGCTTTTCAAACCTGTACAACCCTGTACCAATTGCATGTTTCTAAACAGCCATTTAAAATTTTTAAAATATTAAACAATAAGATAAACTTATGCCTTGCCTGCAATCCTCTAATCCTGACACCATTAAAGCTCCCGCATGTTGTCTAGATCACTTAAAACTGTCCTCATTTGTTTGCGCATCATTTGTGCATGTGAAATAAACATTTGTGCTTATTTATTTCCCAAATTATTAAGGAGATATTTTTTGACTTATCATATATTTTTGACCCATATTGTCCAATTCACTTCAAACAAGTTTAATTTGTTTGTGCATGAAAAATAAGCATCCTTTCTCATTCAGTTTTTGGGAGTTTTTTTTTCTTTTTATCAGTCTCTTGGAGCACATGATCATTTCTTGCGGCAGGTGATTTTTTAAAATTTTTTTATTTTTTTTTACCACTAGATACAATTTCTGGAGAAATTGTAATGTAGTGGTGCAATAGCATATGACTTTCTCTGATATGAGTCTGTATACTGCCTGTGATATCAGGGCGATAGATCAATTCTGCCATCTAAGCACCATCAAAGAAACCTGAAGCTGTGAAGAAAAGAGTGGCTAATGCTGAAAAATACATTGGCACCCACAAAGATGTAGTACAGAGTGATGGTGCATTAGACAGTATTATTGAAAGCGATTTCATATCTATGGCAGAGAATGGATGTATTTGAGTCATATACAGCAGCAGAGAAATATTATTTTAAATAATGTTTTTTAAGGTGTATAAGCAGATTATCTTAATGGGTTACTGGTGTGTATTCATCACTTGTTGGACCTCAGTGCTAAGGATAACATACCCAAGTTGGATCAAGCCCATTGTCCTGCTCATCCATATCTGAGACATAGTGAGACATAGTGGTATGTCTTCACAGGTAGGGAGACAAACAGAGGATCCTGACCTGCAAGACTAACTGCCACTGTAAATGGGAAAAATCTGATTTATGATTCACCAGGTAAGACTAAAAGTGAGTTTCAGTAGAAGTTTTTTAAAGTTGTATAACCAGCACTCTAGTCTGTGCACGTGTAGCTTCCTAACTTGTATAGTTTATATTTTTCCTGTCACATAATATTTTGCCATAGGTTCATTAATAGTCCCATATTAATTTAGAAAGCTGTTTACAGATTTGATGGTAGTGTATCTTATCTGAATTTCCATGATAATTGTGGTTGTTATTAACAGTACCAAATTGATTTGTGATTTTTGAGCATGATTTTGGGCATTTTCTATCTATCAGCACCCACTCCTGACAATCAAAGATGATGAGGTGGACTGTCATCTCAGATAATTAGTTTTTTGTTAATCTGCTGATCTGCTGACTGTTTTTGTATTCATTATTATTATTATTACTTTTTTGTTTGCTTTTTCCTTTCCTCCACCCTTTCCATAACCTTCTCTACGGCAATATCATAACCATGGTATACAATATGTTCCTTAATCTATAACCATTGCACTCATTGTACATAACCCATCTCTGTGTATATGTTCATATGGACATAATATGGCATGATACATATACAATAATGTATGTATCATCCCATATATCTTTCTTCATTGTACTTTGTATACAGTCACATATGCATAGAGTATACATATGCAAACTATTTATTATAGTACACAATATCTTTCTTATTGCATTCACCTAAATCAGCACACTCATTGTACTGTACACAACTCTTCCTCTGTATCAAGTACTTTTACTCATGCAAATTCTTTATCATAGTATAAAATACCTTCCTATTGCACCCACTTATTATTCATTTGCACTCATTGTTTTACCTCCCTTACTTTCCCTTACTTCTTTATCATGGTATACAATACCTTCCTTACTGTACCATCTATAATCATTTGCTCATTTGCACCCATTGTAATTTATCTACCTCATTATATACTGTTTATATATGCAAGTTATTTTGCATATATCAGTTATTCTGTGAAAATGCACTTCTGGTTGGATGCTAACTGTATTTCATTGCCATGTATCTACAGGTGCAGTGAGAAAGTTGAATCTAATCTAATGTGATCTAATACAATTACTTTCACAATTCAAAATACAAAATTCGGTAAAATAGTGTCATACCTAAAATCATTTAATTGTGATATTGTTAAGTTACAAGAGACACATCTTTCCAATGTGGCCTGTTTGAAATTGAAGCAGTGAAGGGTGGGTCAGATTTTAGCTGTAGATACAAATGTCTTGAGAAGAGTATGTATGCTAGGAAAATATTATTTAACACATTATTTAAAGGTTCTAACTCATGTTCTTGACTAGACTATCTGCTTATATCAAATAACAAAGCAAAATCTTAATAATTGTTATATTCTTTGTTTTACAATTTGGTGTACACACACACCTCCACACACACGAGCACACAAGCACACACACACACAAACACACATCTCCGTGCGAGCACACACACACACACACACACACACTCCCCTGCACGCGAGCATACATAGCTCCGTGCAAGCATACACACCTCCACACGAGCACACACATACGCACACACATCCCTGCACAGTCACACACATAGTCACACCTCTGCGCGAGCGCGCACACACACAAATTTTTTTTTTTTTTTTTTTTACACTTAAAGTACTGTATCAAATCCCACTATGAAGTCTGATTTCATTGCTACCATAAAACTTTGGTTTGAGGGACTTACAGAAACGACATGCAACCAAATGCATAAAAAGTCTGTAGGCTGTTTAATAATCAGGATGGACAAACTGAAGGTGAAATGAGAAGGAAGGGGGCTACAGTGTAGAATGACTTTCACACACAAACATGTGCACATGCGCGCACAAACAAACAAACACACACTCCTTCTAACCCCACCAGAGAACAGCAGAGCTGAGCACAGAAACACTGCTCTGTCGGGAAACTTCTTTAACAAGGAACCTCTAATGACACACTGACAGAATCACTGCTTTCTGATAGAGTGTGACTCTATATCTTTAACAAGGACCCTCTCTAATAACACTCTGCAGTTTTTGCTTTATGCGTGCGCACAGACACATGATCACAATGTTGTAATAAACAACAAATGTGCACATGGATGTTGACTATACGAATGATGCATGCGCGTCACTTGCTGTCAATAGGCACCTAAGAGAGATTAACACATTATCTGCTTCAGTAGACACGCAATGCCTGAGGTTTAAACACAACTTCCCCCTACACGTGATGGACGTCATGTGTCTGAGAACTTTATCGTGACCCGTTCACTGCTCTGGTAGTTTGTACGATTCCTTTTCTTGTGATGCACATTCTTTATGGCTACATATGTGTGTTTACTGTGTACCTGTTGGCTCGTTTGAGGTCACTGACAAAACCTGCTGATTGCTGGTGCTGAATCTCACTGCTTTTGGTAAATTTCTCCAGCTCAGACACCAGGTCCTTCACTTGGACCTTCAGCTGCATTTCTCTGCCAACAAAAACACATCAAGAAATAATACTAAATAGTGTCATGTTTTAGTGGACAACTTATTCATATTTTCTCACAGAAAATGGGACAAATGTGTCATGAAGGTAGTGTTGTGAAGTGGTTTTCTTGTTGTTTGTAAAGTCTCACACAAAGATATTGGGGAGATGTAAGAGCATCCTGTCGATTAGAGTGAGGAGTCCATAATGAGTCCATCAGGTGCATAAAATATTTGGACAAAGTCATGGCTGTTTCCGCTTTCCATCATCGTACAGTGGAATCTCCCATTGCAAGTACCCCGGATTGCGAGTAACCCGATTTACGAGACGATCAAAAATTTTGTTTAATAAATTCTGACTTGAAAAATAAGTGAGTCTTGATATACGAGTACCAAGGATTGTCGAGTAGCATACATGCGCTTCTTAATCACAACTGAGCCTATGGCTATTCTCTCTCAGCGCTGCGGAATTGTGGGTGATCGTCTCCCATGCTGGGTGTCAGTGTGCATGCGTCACTTGTACAGTCAACATCTGTGCATGCATGTAAACTACTGTTAACTATAAAACTGTGACCATGTGTGTGCGCGGAAATCATCTTTTTTTTTTTCTGTTTGTATGCGTGTGTAGGACGACTTTCACACATCTACACCAGTTTACCGAATAGATTCACTCGCGTGAGTGAAACAACTTGTTATGCAAACTGCACTAACACTTAAAAAGTAAAGAAACTGTTACACAAACAAAGCGACATAAGATCAGTTACATACTGTATAATTAAGTGTCCACTGCATACATGAGCACTGTCTGACTCTGCTCTTCAAAAAAAAAACTGGGGAAAAAAACATCACCCATCTACAGATTGTATTCATTAATAATTTGTATACAACAAAAATAATATTTTAATAATTTTAATACGTAAACAAATATTGAAACATACAAAATTGTATCGTATGAAAATAATACATAATTAGAATAATGAAAGAAAGAATGATGACAACATTCATATCAACTGCCATTTATGAGAGTTTTAAATCTGGCCTTAAGCAGAAGTTAAAATATTTGTGCTGGTACAGTAGGTAGTCAAACGGAATGATGGTTTTTACTGCCGCGCCTCACAGCGGCAGCATTTGGGTTTGTGCGTTTGCTGGCGTTTACTGCTGAGTGGCGCTGTATAACTATAGACCGACACCTCAGACCTTAGTTCATTCTTTCAAGGATTAATGAGCTACAGCTCCTTTAGAGCTGCACGTAATAGCGGATAAAATCAAGTGAAACATTGTAGTTAAACAAATTCATAAGCACAGTACTAAAATTGCAGTACAAATGTAGAATTTAAATTAAGTAAAATCTTATTAGGATCAAATTTAAGCAAAGTAAATGTTAACACAGTAAGCCTTTAGATTTTATCATGTGTAATTAGAAAAGCTATGCATGTAGGGTTTTGTGTCATATTATATTTTGTGTTCTTTAAATTTGTAGTAGATTTATTAACTGAAATAAATGAAAGTGAATGACCATAAAATTAAAACATTGTCAGGACGTGCTACTGCGTCAACAGATGTCATTGTCATTCAGCAGTGCTTCGTATTGCATTATTATAAGAATGAAATGCAGTAGGCTGTTATGATCATCATAATTTTCTTCAATAAATAATGACCCAGGTTGCGCTGTACTACTGCTGACAAAACCTTATGAAATCAATTTCAATTTTTGATTTGCATCGAATTTAAAAAGTAAATGTATACTCTTATATCTAGCCTTTAGATTATATCATGTGTAACACTAGTGTGTAGCCAGAAAACAGACTCTGGGTATGTATCAGAAAAAGTTTGACAGATAAATGTGCAAAAGCTGTATAATAAAACTACATAAGCTTTTATAAGACTCTATTTTTATTTAAGTGCACTCACAATGATGAAAAAACGTTATTATTTTGTAAAATAAAGAAAGCAAATTTTAGACAATGTAATTCGTATGAAAAGTGAATTATAGGCGCATCCACTGCTGTGGAGATGATGAGATGACATGATCACATTCATCACTACAGCCGAAATCAAAGAAATCACTAATTTATCAATGCATGTTTCCTAGCCCCATCCTCGTGAACAGCGTATTCAAAGAAAAGTGTGCCTGTGAGAGGTTGTGTGCGGACCACTGAGCTTCTACGGATTCTAAAATTGACACTGTTACTGTTTTTTAAACACTGGAATGGAAGAGATAAAGTTTCCTTATCATAAAATGCTTTGTATTGTTTTTAATCACTCTATACACAACCCGTGATTTTTTAATGCTATTTTACAAATGGAAAATATAAATGTAATATATATATTTTTTCATTTTTTATTAAATATAACATTTAAATATTTTATTTAAAAAATATATAATAAGAAAATTATTGTGTATAGAGTGATTACAAACAATTTATTTTATGATAAGGAAAATCTCTGTTTCTTCCAATTCCAGGGATTAAAAACTGTAACAAAGTCAATTTTAGAATCTAGAATTCAGATGAAATTTACACAAATAAAAAAAAAAGAGGCCTGAAGCACTGCAGGTCTTTAGAAGAGCCTCAGATCCAAGAGGGTCTTAAAGTGGGGAGGGGTGCATTTCAGTTTCTCTGAATGTATAGGTGAGAGGAGCTGATTCACACCTGGGGAGGGGTGGATTATTTGCATTTGAACGTTGTCTGACATTGTGAAGCACACACAGTAACACTAAAACTACAACAACCCAGGATAAATAGGACTAAGAGGTCCTGATTATACTGCATAAATATTATTTAGTACAACAAAATTTCACAGTACTAAAATTACAGTACAGATTTAGAATTTCAATTAAATGTAGGAGTTTCTTATTTCCATCGAATTTAAGCAAAATAAATGTATACCTTTATATCTAGCCTTTCAGAGAACAAACTCTGGGTTTGCAAAAAAGTTGTCAGATTAATGTGCAAAAACGATATAATACAATTAATTATATAACCTACATGGCCTTTATAAGACTCTACTTGTAATTAAGTGCACTGACTGACAAAAAAACTTTATGATTTAAAAAAAAAACTTAGATTTTGTAAAATAATGAAAGCAAACAGGGTGCGCTATTCTTTATTGTTTTCGGTGAACTTGAGCTCATCAGAAAATGAACCAAAACTACGTGTATACTTGTCTCACAGACATGAAAAATATATTCTTATAGAAAGTGAAATGTCTGCTTTTATATAAAGTAATGAAAATGATGTAATTTGAATGAAACATGAATTATTGGCGCATCCATTGCTGCGGAGACGACAAGATGACATGATCACCTTCATCACTACAGCCAAAATCTGTGAAATCACTAATGTATTAATGAATTAATAAAATGGCCAGTGTCAGTCTTCTTTCTGTTTTCCCCGCGATGCATTCTTTAACTTTATGCGTGCTGCTGAGCCCTGATTAGACTACGTAGAAAGGTAAAGAGGAGGATCACGATGCCAAATCAAAATCGAGTCAAAACCTCATTTAAATGAAATTAATAAATATTATAAGTAAACAACAATAGCCCACGTTTAGAAAACATTTAGAAATTCTTTCCAAAATGAGGCTAGGACGGTGTTATGCGCAGAGCGCCAGGAGATTTCCTGAAGCTCAAATCTTTGGGGCATTTTTTTTCTAAATAGACAGGGGCACCACCAAGGGGGGGGGGGAAGTTAGGACGATTCTAAGGGCCCACGCCCTTTAGGGGACCCCAGAGATCTGCTTTATTAGTAATAACACTACTAGCAGTAAATTTAAAGAAGTTAGAAATGTATCTACAAAAGAGTTACAAATGAAAAGAGATTACAGCTTATTTCTGCATCTCCAGTCAAATCACACTCCTCTCTGATTCACTGTATGGTTACACTACACTCTTCGCTAGTGTAGGATGGGCTATCCTACCTAGCGAAGAGTGTAGCTGCTGAGTACAGGTGTTGAACTATAAAAGTCATCGAGTTCAACAAAGAAGCATAAGTCCGGTCATCAGAAACGACAAACAAAATCTTCTCAAAGCTTCTTTTAATTTTTAATTAATTTTAAAAGCTTGCGTTATGTTTTTGCGCAATTATTTGTTTGACGTGGTGCAGCGCGCTTCCGGATGCAAGCGGCCAGTAAACACGGACAAAGAAGAAGCGCTTACGTCACGCACAACGCGGAAGGAGACGCAAACAGTTAGCGGTGTAATTTGAGGAAGCGTTCTGTTGCGGGCTGCAAAATGGAAGGGAGCGATGAAAAAACTTTTATCAATGAAAAATGTTTTCAGCAGCAAGAAACATTGCTTCAAAGCGCAGGGTAAGCCTTTATATATTGATTTAAAATACAATGTACGGACTCTTGTTCCTGTCCATGGATTTTTGCATCCTAAATGTCATCACAAAGCATTCCAATAAGAAGTCAGTAAAGGCTTATGTTATGCCTGAGCTGTAGATTTTGAAACTTTTAGTTCTGAAAGTTAAGTTAGTGTTTTGTATAATTATTTATTTTAATGTGTGCCTTAGTTTTTTTGATACTTAAAGTCATCTGAAATACCTTTTTTTTTGTTTGTTTTTGCATCTGAGAAAAGGCTTTAAAATAAGAATGTATGGCACTGTGATGCACTTAATTCATCTCAGTCAACTTTAAGCTATTACTTATATAATGATAATGTTTATTTTTTGCTGTATGCATTTAAAAAATTAAGTTTTTCTAAAAAGAAAACAAATTAATCTTTCTCTTATATATACTGCTAAAAAAATAAAGGGAACACTTAGTGTATGCAAGTTCAAGTCAAACCAGGACTGTGAGAGTTTTTGTATATTCTGTACTTATGCCATGGTTATTATCTGCTTAGACAAGAACATTTTGCTGCTTTGTGAAACAATCTGCATTTCTGTGTTGTTCAATGTCCTCTCCCTCTCCCTCTACTCCTTTATGTGTGTTTCCTTTAGTAGTTCCTCTTATGTCTCGTTTCTGTGTCTGCACCCCTCCCTGTGTCTGACGTGCTGAACTGTAAACATGTTTTCAAGATTGTGACCTTTTTTTAGCCACATTTTAACTGTCATAAAGCTATTTGAGGATAAAACCCTCGCATAAGGAGGGGTTGTTAACTGCTATATAAACTGTGTGTTGTATTAATAAAACCGGAGCTTGTGAAAGAGCAGTCATCTGATTGTTCTTAGACTCGTTCTCCTGTCCAGTGGTGTGTTGCAGACGGACCGGCTTGCATTCAGATCGATCGGGGATGTTGTCAGAAGTGGGATCCCCCTAATTAGGTGAGTACCCTCGTTGTTTATTTTGAGTTGTCTACCTGATTTTGGGGATCGAATACTAAAAGTTGGGCAACGGAGTCCGGGACTCCAAAAATAGGCGCCTGCAAGTCACGGAGGACTTGTCTAAGAGTGTAGTGTCCGGTCCCTCTGCATCCGCCTGCACATTTGTATTGTAGTTGTATTTGTACAAGTGTTTTCTGTGTTTTCTGAGTGTGGTCAAAGCAGCATGGGTAATACTAATTCTTCCTTTCCAAAACCTGATCCAGAGGAACCTCCTCGAGACTGGATGAATAGATGTGGTCTGACTTACTTTACTACACCATGGTTGAATAATTTGGCTTGGACCGAGCCACAACCTCAATTTTTATTGTTATCAGAAATGGGTTGAGATGAAGAATTTCTGGGACAAATTCCAGGGAATAAAAAACTGTAAAAGGGACCCTATGGTTCCCAAGGTGACTAGGGAGACTAAGATGAAAGCATGCGTGGCAGGCTCTTGGCCTCCTCCTTACAACCCCAGCTGTCCCGCCGTGACCACTTCCTCTATGCGAAGTGCACCAGTGGGGGCCAGAGAGAACTCTCAGGGTGGACAAGACCCTTTATACCTATTATGGTGAGTCCGGCAAGACCCTTTATGGTGAGCCTGGAGGGGCACGGGGCCGAGGACCAAAGTGGGTTGCGAATGATAGTGACACTGATGATCCTTTTGATCCCTATGATCCCCATTATGGTCTTCCCGATCCCCATTCAAATAAGAACGATGCCTTTGTTTGGGCTGTGAGTGGTAAGGGTGGCCCAAAGATTGATCCTCCATCTGTAAGTACCTTAAAAGACATTATTAAGATGCTGCCGCCTGTCAGTAACGTCTTGCATTTTGTGGACATGCTAATTAAGTCCTCTCGCCTTTGTCAGTTAGTTGGGGCAGATTACAAATAAATTCATCTTACAGCATGTGTTAGGCGAAATGTATGACGAGGACGAACTTGTTGGAAAGGTCCGCTGTTTACACTCCGGTAGGGATCGGGCGATCGGGTGACTAAGGCTGAGGTTGCATAATTGGTTGAGGTCCAGCAGCCCACTCTTGTGAAGACTCGGTCTCAAGTTGTGCAGAAGGGCGGTGACCCCTTGCATTTAAAAAAAGCATTAGATCTGTGGGAATTGAGGGGGTTGCGCAGAGAAATGATTTTACACCGTCACTCAGTGTTACGTGTTCTTATGATGACAATATTCATTTTTCTCACCATTTCGTCTGTATGCCTGACTGTCCTTTTAATCTCTTAGGGCGAGATTTGATGTGTAGACTCCATATGTCTCTCACCTTCTCTAGTGCAAAACTCACTGTTGAAGTGCCTGACATTTCCTCCTTTACCCCTCTATTCTGTCACTCCAGGTCTCAGCTACACCAAATGATTTTTCTTTCTTGCAGTCGCAGAAAGTTTGTGTCGTCCGATGGTTTATGGTACTCTGCTGACGGACGTTTGTGTTTACCCTCTCATTGTTTGCCATTTCTCGTGCGCGAGTTCATGGTGTTACACATCGCGCGCGAAGAGGGGTAAAGGAGGAAATGAAAAACTTTTCTGTATTGCTAACATGTGCACGGGAAAATGCAAAAGTAGTAACGCGGGTCTTGGCAAAAGAAATGGCATACCACAGGCCATCGATTCTGATAAAGGAACGCCTCACTTCACAGGTCACACAGGGTCTGTGTAAATATTTGTCTTTGAATTGGCATTTTCATATCCCATACCACCCACATTCCTCGGGCATTGTAGAGCGTACCAATCATACTATTAAGGATAAGTTGAACAAGGCCATGCAAGACAGGAGCACAAAAAATTGGCCAGAGTTGCGCCCTGCTGTTTTGGCTGAGATGAGAATGACTCCCAGAAAAGATGTACAATTATCTCCACATGAGATAATATGATAATATTTGGTCACCCCTTTCCTACTCCATGGAAGAGGGGCAAAGCTGCTTTGGGCACCTCAGCTTTAGATGTCCATATCGCTGAGTATTCTGCAGCCCTAATTGAAGTGTTAGCAAAAAAATCAAGAAAAGGTGGCTGAAGCAGCACCACTTATGTCCACCCGGCCTATTCACCCTTTTAAGGCGGGAGACATTGTTCTGGTTAGATCACTAAAGTCAAAACCCTTTGAACAAAGTAAATATGACGGGCCAGCAGAGATAGTCGCGATAACACGGACAGCTATATTAAATGATTTGTTTCCGCTATTAGACGACAACAACCTCCCGCATTTCTCCAGCAACAAGTAGATCGATATGTCAATCGATAAGAATCACCCACCGGGGATACGTGTCCTGTATCGCTACATATTGGTATAAGAACTGGCTGTACCACCGGCCTTGGCCTTCGGACTTAATTCCGACTTCATTAGAAAATAAAATAAAATAAATAAATAAATAAGAGGGGTACCTGTTGACCTCATAAGGTGGGACGAGTGCCTGCACTCTGAGCACCCGCGTGTCAAGAATGGTCTTGGTTACCCCGTGAATTCTTATGATATTGCAGACTTATGATATTGTGAATTCAGACAAAATGATTATACGTATAATGTGCTCAGGCAGAGTTCTTCCATGTGCCACCTGGTGGGAATTCTGTAAAGTACACCACTTGGATGTAAATAAAAGAGCGCTGCATTCAGCGGGAAGAATTGCGTCATGCCGCAGAAAAAAACGCTCATTTTGAAATGCCCCATCTGTAAGTGCTGATTGCTGTGTTGTTTGGAGAGAGTGACGTGCTGATGTATGCCCGTGTCCAACAGAACCTTTTCCTTAGAACATGGCTCGTCCCATAAATTCTCAAGTGCTTCAGGCTTCAACTAACAGTAATCAGCATATGCTGTTTTTTTGCCATGCAACATTGAATAATTATTTGACCACTATGTTGCATTTCCAGAGCACTAGTGTTGATTTTTTTTAATTCACATTAAACTCTTTGAAAAGAAAACTGTTTATTGTTTGTGTACATATTTTTTTCTGGGTTGCTACAATATAATTTTTTTAACCCAAAGGGTTTGGTTGTGAGCAGGGGCAGCAGAAAACGAAATACTGTATAGCCTGGAGTGACTGGAGTAAGTCTTAAAGGGGAAGGGGGAAGTCTGTGCAGTGCGTAATTCGTTGCGGAAACGGGCTGGTATACCAAAACACTCATAAACCAAACCGTACTTTCCCATAATAAATAATGGAAACTAGAATTACTCGTTCCACAGCCCAAAAAAATAAATACATGAAAATTATTTATACAAAATATAAAGTAAAAATAAAACAAATTAACCTGCACTTTACCTTTGAAAAGAATCGTGACAGAGCAGGGTTTTTGTGTGAGTGTGTGTGTGTGTGTGTGTGTGTGTGTGTGTGTGTGTGTGAAGGCGAAAGGAGGCTGATACAGAGAGATTAAATGGATCTTTAACCTCTGACACTTGCTTTTGCTCGCGCGCACACGTGTACATGCGAGCTGTACACACACATATACAAATACAAAATAAAATATGTTTTATGCGCACACACAGTGTTATAGTAAACAGTACACACATGCACAGATGTTGATTATATCCATGAGAGACTGGCACTAAGACCGAGCAGGGGAGACGATTACCCACAACCACAGCCCAAGAGAGAGAGAAACTGTTGGCTCAGCTGTGATCATGTGACGATCGGCGTCAAAACAAGAAGTGCATGCGTGCTACATGATACTTGGTATTCGTAAACTCGCAATCCGAGGATCCACTGTATTTGCATTTGAATGTGACTGTGTTCTCAGACATTGTGAGAACACACAGTATCAAAACAACAACAACAGCCGAGAAACCAAGAAAATTACTGCTTGGAGTAAACCAATTGAATTATTATTATGATTATTATTATTATCATCCAATGTAAGACCATTTATTTTGTGTAAGTGCCATCCAAAGTGTGGTGAATTAAGAACGAATAACGGATTAAGAAGCCCCGATTATACGACAAATAATTTTTGGTACAAAAATAATGACGTGGTCCATTACGCATTCCGTTACGGACAGATCATTAACAGCTGTTTTATGTGGTATATACAGGACCAGGCACATCTAAACGCTTGCCTATCATTAAACCCCTTAAATATGGATAATCATCTGAAACATGTAACTTTACATGGCCACTTGCTCTATGCTTGCTTTATGCCAAGTGTCAAAGCTGATTTTGCCAAACTATGAAAGCAAACAGGTTACGCTATTCTGTACTGGTTTCTGTGAAGAAAAAAAAAGAACTGAAACCCTGTGTATACAGTACTTGCCTCACAGACGTGCAAAATACATACTTAGCTTTTACATAAACTAATGGAAAACAAATGATGTAATGATGTAATTCGCATGAAACGTGAACATATCCTCTGCAGTGGAGATTTCAGCTATTTTGCAAAATGTCTCTTTGTGCCTCCTGGCGATCATTTTAGGGATGATTTAAAAAGGCAAAATATTTTTTATCTGTCGCAGCGGTGAGTGTAACGGTAAAGCACATTCTGGTCTCCTACCTACTGTAAACTTCAACAGTGAGCATTCATGTACTGTTGAGCCAGCTTCGCAGCCGTCAGCCCAGTTGTTGGATCATGCTCCTGTACCCATGTGCGAGTATCAAACGGAAGCACCCGGAAAAGTTGCTCCAGGATAATAGTCTTTCTGATCTCCTTCTTAGAGTGTTCCTCAGGGTGTACCCATCATTGATACAGATTCCTTAAGCAATGGTAGGTTTTTGTTGGTGACTCACACATTGGAACAGAGGAAGCCCAGAAGCGCTTGCGGTAGTTCTCTGGTGAGATGTTAAATTTCTCCAGCAGTGCTTCCTTTAAATCAGTGTACACCTCCGTCTGCTCCTCGTCCATTGCTAGGTATGCCTACGTTAGCAATGGGACAAGTCGATACTACTCCTCCAATGCCTTCCCCCTGCTGGAAAGTTGCCATTTTTGGTTCAGACCGCTGTATTGGCTGGCTTGGTGCAGGAACATTCCTGGGGTCTAAGTCAAGTGCTGGTACATTTTGTGAGAATACCCTCCATTCTGCTGGTCTTGGTAGATCTATTCACAGTCTATCCATGTTGAGGGAGGTCTTAGCAGGCCGTACAGACTGTGAGATGGCCGCAAACCCGTCCTGGATTTTTTTCCCTTTTGGCACTATCTTGTGAGTCGCCATTCAACTCCTGACATTATATGTGGAAAAGCGAGAACGACCACTCGCTTAGGGACATGGTAAATGTTCATAGAAGGTGGTAAAATGAAGGCTCAGCCCAGTGCACTCAAGGCACCACAGTTGCACTCTTGCTCTCACTTGATTTACAAGCAACATTGAGTTTGACCGTCTTTTTTATAGGCCAGACTCCACCCCTTTCTGGGATTCTCATAAATAGGTAGGTACAGGAGGTATAAGCAAATTACTTAATGTACAGTCACTCACTTGTCCTTTCACTTCATATCAACCACAAACCCCACATATAATGCAAAATAAAGTAAAACATTAATTACAAAACAATAAATTTAACACTTTGATTTTATGACACAAACTCGGGTACCCATAGTGGCATTCGACAATGGTTTGGTCACTTCATAACTGAGCGCCACCTTATCGCTCAGTTTGGCCGACTCAGCCAATGCGACTCGATTGCCTGAAAGCTGCAAAGTAACAGAAGATGAGTGAGCGGGCGAGTTTGCTGCCATTAAGTGCATGAACATTAAATGGTCAACTTATTGGTATAAAAGGGATCTTGAACTGAGAGACCGTGGACAAGGAGATTAAGTTTTGGTCTGCTCCGGTGTCAGGTCATGTGTGACATGGGACAAATTATAGTGGGTCAAGGTGACAGAAAAACATGATTGCTGATCTGGGGAGAGATAAATGTCGGGCCCCCTGCACCTTCAGAACTGCCAGTGAAGACAGGCGATAATGTGGAAGTGAAGCGCTGGCATGTGTAGAATGCAGGTGTAAGCAAACTCCTAAGTCAATGCCATGCATCAGGCAGAATAGTTGATCTGTGGGGATTAAGCATGGTTGTTGAACAGGTGAGGTTCAAAGCCAGCAGACCACAATCTATATTTCTGGTCGATGAGGAGTGATTGGAGCAGCGAATAAGGTTTTGAAAAACAAGGAGTGGGGTGGATTATGGAAGGTGGATCATGGAGGTGCACAGGTGATCATGGAGGGTTTCCAGAGAAGGACGTGGCTTGGCCTGTCGTGACTAATATATATAATAAAGTTAATAAAACAAAGTCAGTACTTGCTGTGACAACGCTTTGAGGGCTCTTTAATGTTAGTTACGTTTTACTGAGCATCCTGAAGAACCACCCACCAGTTCTTATGAGTAATTTGACTATTCACCTTCTTTTGTTTTTGTCAAAAAAGTGGTCGCTTATATATTAAAAAGACATGAATGTCTGGCATCACATGTCTTGGCAAAAGCACTTTAGCCTTCATGAATGGATCATTTTAATATTATTTGTTCAAAAATATTGTGTGCGTGTGTGTGTGTGTGTGTGTG
>JAAGKR010002373.1:0-81295 GCA_011419295.1 Clarias macrocephalus
TGTGTGTGTGTGGGCTGTTCAAGTAAAACCAGGACTTTTTATGAAATTCTTAATGAATGGATTCTAACCGTTTGACATTTACTGAAGACTTCTAGCACAGTACAGTGAGGAGACTCTTAGCCGCAGTAAAAAAAAAAGTTTAATGGTGCCACCATTTTAAATAAGCCTGTACATCTGCGAATGATGATCCTGGACGAGGTGGCTTGTGATTCAGGTTCCCTGTGAACATTCAGCGAGTGGATCACCGGGTCCTTAAAAATCGACAGATAATTTGTCGCCAACTTGAGTAAGAGATGCACCTGTTTGTGGGAACTGTACACACAATCATTCGCCAGCACCACTTGCACATTACAGGAACTCGGCTAGGAGTTATCGCCTCATCACTCAAACAGTCCTGACCTCGCTCCATGCCGCATGTTTGGGCCATTTGAAGGAGTTCCTGGGAGGCCAGCGTTTCAGTCCTGAAGCAGGCAGTCCGATCATGGCTCTGGAATATTGAGAAAACTCACTGGGAAAAGTGCATTAGTGTAGCAGGGGATTATATAAAAAAAAACAAAGGGAAATTTTACTCTGCACAATCAATCAGTTCTGGTTTGACTTGAGTGTTTGATACCAAAAGAAAATGCACATGGTGTCATTTGTAAAAGCTGTTGGTTAGGAAGATTTCAACAACTAATAGAAATCATAATATCTCCATTGCAAAACTAGATGCATGTCTAAAGCATGTAAATAAATCTGAATTCTTTTGACACAATATGTTTTGGTTCATAAAAAACAAAAATAGAATCGAGCCAAGGACGCCACACCCACAGTGAAGGTTGCATGTGAATGCAATGTTGAAAACAGCACTACAGCATTACATTACATTACAATGCAGGAACCATTAAATTGACGAACATAAAGTATTTATAGGGAATTTCATTTTAACTTGGTGAAAAATGCACCCTGGGGAGAAGAAGAGGAGCATTTCGACAACACAGCAAGCCCAAACATACAGACAAATGAATTCAGGAGGAAGGTCTCACGAGAATTATGATTTGTAAAAGAAAAAAATGTAAAACCGGAGGCTTTCGAAATTGCGAGTGCATCAGAAGGACCCTTGTAACCTTGGGGAACTGAAAATGTTTTGCCGCGAGGAGCTGTCCAAAATTCGAAGCACATTCCTGCAAAAAGTTAATTGCTACTTGCTGTAAATGTCTCTGAGCTGTAATTACCATCAACAGCCTTGCAACAAAGTGCTAATGTTGTCTGAATACTGAATAGTTGGCAGGTCATCTCAAATGGACTTCCTTTTAGAAATGATATAAAGTAGTTGTTTTTTTATTTTATTTTCTCCCTCTAGGAACCCCGTTTGTTTCGTTACCGTCATGTCGAGCCAAATATGGTAAACCGGCCCTTTTGTAAAAGTTCCTGGAGGAGTGCTTGACCACTATTTGAACTTTTATTAAAAAGATTTGTGTGATGTTCTGTTGGACGAACAGGCATCATATGTGCTGCAGACTCGTCCCTCCTTCTTTCCACTCGCTGACAGATTGCTTGTGTGAGAAGCGCTGAATATCTGCCATCTGTCTTCATTACGGAGCAAATCAGGCTACTTGTACTTATCCGGATTCGATAACCAGTTTCATGTCTATGACTAGGGTCATTTTTGACCGTCCTGAAGGGCTGAGATTGGTGATTTTTTTTCATTAACACTCCATATGCTAAGTCACTAGTGAGCTGTCTTTGAGCCAGGAAATGGCCCAATTCCTGCCTTCCAGGACCAGAATTAATGACTCCTGGCCTACTTTCCCCGAGTTTCCTCTCCCTGATCTTTCCTAAATGCTCACGTCTTTTATTCAGCGTCCTATCTTGGGTCCCTGAGCTGTGCTTTAGGACAAGCCAAATGAGCTTATAATGTTTGCTGGTTGGTAAAGCCTGAAGATCTACTGTTTACTTCAGGAAATGTCTAGGGAGGTAATGTATGCCTCAGGACAACTCTGGAGGACTCGTGTTTGCCTTGTTACAATCCTGGAGAGATACACTTTGTTTTAGGACAAGCCTGGTGAGCAAACATTTGCAGAAGTGCAAGCGTGGAGAGGTCAATTGTAACACACTCAGGCCTTGATTTACTTAATGCTATGCAGACAATGTCTACCCAAAGGAAAAAAAAAAAGTTTGGAAGCTGATTTTCTGGTTTCGCTTTAGGATGCAGTTTGAAATGATTTCACATTAAATTCAAGTTAAATTCAGGATGTGTTTATGGAAGTCGATACTTTGACACACACATTTTGAGTAACTCACTTGTGTTCGACATGTCTTCAAATCAAAGGCTTGCTGTAGTGTTTAAAGCATGTCAATGCTCCCTGAACCGCCCCTCTGAAACTGGAAATGTACGGAAATTAAGTCCAAACAAATGTTACTCAATATTTTATGGATATCCTGTAGAAATGTTGAAATGGCTGGATTCTATAGAGCCCCTAAAGAGACAAGAAATGAAAAAAAAAAGATTAAAGTACAAAAAATACACAAAAAAAATCTACTTAAAGCAATTATATCAAAGAAAAAAACAGTGCTTTTATTGCACAAAATCCAGGGTAACTCTTACTGTACTTTTATACTTTAAACTGCGCTTCAAAACATGCTTCACCTCCCACCTACAATCCTCTAGATTTCTAACCAATAATAAACGACACCAAATTAGGGCGACACAATTTGCTTAAAAAAAAATCGCACTGGAATTGGTATTACTTTGACATATATTATGATTACAATTTAAACTGTGATATTTAACTATTAAAAATACCATTTTTGAATTCAAAAGTATTTGCCTAAACTACTGTAACAGCAAATAACTGGACAAATGCGCTCATTAGGAGGATGATTAGCAATGATTATCACATCAAATTTATACACAAGAAATGCTTAATTTTTTTTGACAAACTACATAAATTCCCGATTATGCGTATATAACTTTCAGCCTTTAATAGTAATTGCATCGATCCATATTGCGATTTTGATTCCTTTTAATGCGATTAATTGAGCAACGCCAAACCGAATTCTTGTAACTCATCATAATGCAAAACAACAAGCAAAAAACTAAATAATAATAATAATCGTATTTTTAAAAAAAATCTCATCCAATTATACAGGGTGTCCCAAAAAATTTGACATCCTTTCGTAGTCTAACAACATGGTCAAGATGTGTAAAAACAAAGTAAGTTTAATGATGGAGATGGATCACGTGTGCCAGTGATGGTGACAATGTTCTGTTGAAATGGCCACCACTTGACACCTTGTGATATTTTTTTATAATTTTTTTTTTTTATGGGGCTGTGTGAAAGGACTGGTCTTTATCCCCCTCTCCTCCTACAAGCCTACAGGAGCTCAAGCAGAGAATCACTGAGGCGCTGGAGAGAATGTTACGCTAAGATATGCTACAGCGTGATTGGCAGGAGCTGGACTACCGACTTGATGTGTGTCATGTGGGATCGGTTATAAACTCTACGTCAGTTTGAGTATGTTGTTGGAATTGAAAATGAATCTTTAATATTTCACCATGAAGCCTATTAATTATTTATTAAGTGTTATAATTTTTTATATTTCAAGTGATGTCAAATCTTTTGGGACTCCTTGTACATTAATGTAGTTTACGCTAACACTGAGATTTAATAAATAACAACTATTGTGCTAAAAACACGGTGATTTTTGATTTTTGGCTTCATGCTCTAGGTTTCTAACCAATCATAGACGAAGCTGAAGTTTTCTAACCAATCATAAAGCAGAAGGCGGGATTTCTTAACCTCACATGTAGAGGTTGTTTTAATTGCCCTGTACTGTAGTATACTTTACAAAGAAATGAACCAAAGCAATAGTTTTTGTGATCTCGCACATCCCGGCAAAAAATATGTCTTGCTTCTTCTAATTATAATGACGAGAGAAGTTATTTTAAATAGTACGTTAGGTATTTTTTCGTTTCCTTCACAACCGGTGACAGCAGTGAGAGCGTGGCCAATGAGGCTGACATTTATTTTTAGCTTGGAATTTGTTTGTGAGTTTTTTTTTTTTTTCCTTTTCTTTTCTTTTCCTAGTGATGATTGGAAATGCAGGGCAGATTACATGAGTTTCTCTGCACTGAATAGTCAATCAGCATTACTTAGGGTCACAGCAGTAGCAATTGTCAATAAGCAAGGGATTGCAGTGGGATTGATGAACTTTGCATGATTTCCCAAGCACATGCAGGATCCTGTTTCTCTGTCATGTGCTGCTGCTGGTTTGAATACAGCCGGTTAAGACAAGCACCGTTTCAGTTTTAGTTTCATTTGCATTTAGACTTCTCCTAGAATGATGGGCGAGCTTCAGAATTAGAGATCAAATCTGTCCACGTGATATGAAGCCTGACACAGCGAGGTGAAAAAACATGGTATCTAGGCAAAGTACACAAGGGACAAAGATGTATGCGTCTAAAATCATGCAAGACAAACTACAAATTATAGGGATTATAAAATAAAATCTACACAGGAAAGAACCAAATGTACAGCATGTTTTTGTGATTTTACATTTGGATGATGCTTAAACATTATTTATTTATTTATTTATTTATTTATATCATTCATTGTCAGAACAGTCGGAGTTGCTAAGTATACACTAACAATCAAAAGTTTGGACACTCCATGTCCATGACACAATTCCATGGTCTTTCCTCATTTTTTATTTAATTTCAATTCAATTTTATTTGTATGGCGCTTTTAACAGTAGACATTGTCGCAAAGCAGCTTTACACAATCAAAAGAATCGTTCAAGTTTGTACGAGATGTGAACGTGTATGAATCAAAATGATGAGACTGTCCCTGATGCGCAAGCCAGAGGACGATGGAGACAGTGGCAAGGAAAAACTCCCTGAGATGGTAATAGGAAAAAACCTTGAGAGGAACCAGACTCAGCAGGGAACCCATCCTCATTTGGATAAAACGGCTAACAGGGATCGATCTGCATTATACTGTGTGAGATTGGAAGTTCAGTATAACAGGAGATGTGTTTAAGTTAAAATCGAGTCCAGTTCGTTATTGGAAGCTCAGGTAGACTGTCGGAAACTGGAGGATGCCCTCATAATGGCTCTAACCTGAGGTGCTGTCTGTTAATTGGTGATTACTGAAATGAACTTCTCCTCTGCAGCAGATATAAGTTCTGGTCCTGCTTTCCTGGGAAGGTCTTCATCAGAGCCACTTTCATCACCGTGCTTGATGGGTTTTGAAAATGCACTCAAGACGATACGGTTCTTGCAAGAACTATTCCAGATCAGCCGACCTTCATGTCTTAAGATAACAACTGACTGCTGCTATGTTTATATCTATAACTAAACAAAAAATTGCATTAGAAGGTGTCTAAACGTTTGACTGGTACTGTACACACACAGCTTTGAGAAAAACTCTCACTTGAATGAAATGTTAAGTGGTGGGAAGAGTTAATCTCCTTTGACTTTTTCATGTTTACCAACGGATGATTAATACCGTGATGGTGTGAAACCATGATAAATTATAATCTAGTCTATATATAATGAATATACCACTGATCAATCTCAGCCATGAACAGCGGTTAATTTTTTTAGCTAGCCCAAGAAATGTTTTAAAGCTCAAACGTATAATTAAACCGCTTCTCAGATTTCCGCTTTATACGAAACAAACAGACGAGCAATAAAAATAATTATTGATAATTAATTGACAAAGATGAATGGCAGGTAATGTTCAAAGGTTTTGAAGGTCAGATATTTTGCTATTTCTTTCAAATTGAACACAAGTCTCTCCGAAGTGTATGTGTTAACCTTTCAACTAGGAGAAAAAAAAAGACTTCAAACTCTGTTTTTGATCCAATTCATGACCTCAGTTCACTCATATACTCGCTCCAATTACAACAACAATCCTAGCTGCTGTATGGGTCACACACACACACAGAGTGCAACACTAAACACTATTAATTCACCATTAATCAGGCCAGAGATTAGCGAATGATTCAGTCACACAACTCGGTCGCTTCTCTCATCTCTCTTCCTCATCAGCAGTGTTCTGCTGCTATCATGCACTCATTATCTTGATTCCAGCCAATCAGAAGGTAGAGGAGGGGCAGTATCAGCCAATCAGAAGCTGGAAATGGGTTTTACATTCTGACGACCTGTTTCTGATTGGCTCCTTTTGATGCGCATGTGTCAAAGCATTACATTTTCAAAAATGATACAAAAATAACAAACATTTTTTTTGCTTAAACATAGCTTCAGACTGTAACTGTATAAAATAACAAGTGATACGGTTATCATATAGGTACGTCCTTGCACATCTATTATTATAAAAAGTAATTTTTACAACTTGTTTTGCACAGCCTGTACTTTTAGTATGCTAATTATGGCCGACCTCCCTTCCATGGCACGGAGATCACGTGACCTATGTGACCTCATTATAATTTTCTTCCAAGCAACCATCATGGCCGACACAAAGCCAGTTCGCCAAAAAAACGACGCAACCTTTTTTACAGAATCTGCCAAGAAAAAAAAAAAGACTCATCACAGTAGTTTATACAGAATTCTGTGTAAGTAGGCAAAGACGTCACCGGTGCGTTTGCATGCTCATTAATATTTATTAGCGCCTGCCAATGATGGGCGTGTACGCATGATTCAATTATTTAGATGTTTATACAGTACAGCACATTGTATTTGCTATAGTGACTTACATTCTTACACATGTATATATAAATCCCTTTAAAGGCTTTATGTTCTTGTTGCCTACTCTATGTCTTGTATCTACATCAGATTCATAGTATTATATCCCTATTACAGAGCTAATGGCGTGATTGTTAACTTCCCCTATTTATTAATTTTTTCTGCGGCTTGAGTGTGGAAAGGAAGTGGCCATTGATACAGGAGCTTCTTTGGCCAGGACGCCACTAATCAAAAGCTTTCTGAATAAAGCATAACTTGAATCTGATCGCTAATGCTACCGAGTAACTCGTGGCACAAAATGAATTCATCTCGTGCAGTCTAACAAACAAGTGACTCTTTTGTCAGATCTTAGTATTACATTTACATAGCGTGTGTTATACAACCATTTTTACCGACAGAGCAGTCTGATCCGAGACGATGATAATAGACGGTTACAGCTGGCGAATGTTTAACTATATGTATCGAGCAACTGCCTGCCGAATCCCACATTCAAGGACACGCCTTCAACGAGAAAACGCATTTGAAACTCTTTGTCTAAAGTCTTTCCAAATGGCTTCTGAACCATTTATGTGTGTGTGTTTTTTTTTGTGCTTCTAATACGAGGCTAACAACTGATCAAGGAATTGGACAACCTACATAGAGAACTAGCTTCCCATTTATCTCTATTAAGGATTCAACTCTGCAACCCAGAAGTTAACGTAGCTGATATTATGAAACTGAATAATTGTAAATAAAGAGAGACTTGCGAGATTTACAGGACAGTCCAGCATCTCCACGATTTATTCTCCTCAACTTTTGGATACATAGTACCGGTAATAATTTAAAACTACTTCAACCCTCAATTACACTGAGTGGCGGTCGCCAGCTGTGCTTGGTGCGGTTAGTTAATTCTGCCAGTGGCAGAAGGATATGTGTTGGCAGAGCAAAATACCTGGGTAAACAAACAAACAAATCATAATCTGATGGTAAAAAGTGGTGTTTCTGGAACTGTTGTATTAAAGCAATATTACACTTAAGGTTGTGCTGGATATCTACATGTTTAGGCTGTGCCCTTGAAGCAGTATCACATACGAGGTTGTGCTGTTGTGCTGGATATCAGCATGCTCGTGATGTGCCCTAAAAGAAATATCACACTCGAGGTTGTGCTGGATATCAGCATGCTCGGGCTGTGCCTTTAAAGCAATATCACACTCGAGGTTGTGCTGGATATCAGCATGCTCGGGCTGTGCCCTAAAAGAAATATCACACCTTGTGCTGTTGTGCTGGATATCAGCATGCTCAGGCTGTGCTCTTAAAGCAATATCACACTCGAGGTTGTGCTGTTGTGCTGGATATCAGCATGCTCGTGATGTGCCCTAAAAGAAATATCACACTCGAGGTTGTGCTGGATATCAGCATGCTCGGGCTGTGCCCTTAAAGCAATATCACACTCGAGGTTGTGCTGGATATCAGCATGCTCGGGCTGTGCCCTTAAATCAGTATCACACTCGAGGTTGTGCTGTTGTGCTGAATATCAGCATGCTCGTGATGTGCCCTTGTGCCTATGCCCAGCCGTGCTGATATTCAGTATAACAGCTCATTATCAAGTGTGATATTACTTAAGTAACATTTTACGTTTTTATCATCAGGATATGTATCAAGATTATGTGGCTACTGATGATGACTGCATTACTGAAGCTGATGCTTATTATTGAGAAAATTTAACTGAATTACCTTTTTTATTTTTAGCTTTCGGGAAATCATCAGAAATAACATCTAAATTTGACTGTTTTAAAGTTTAGTAAATATTTAGTTCATGTTTGTACCAAACAGCATTTAAGCTTTGTATGGCTTGTCATGTAGTATTTTTTTCACCTCTTTCTTCTGATCAATATTTATCATAAAAATCATGATAAATTATTAGATATAAAAAAAAGAAAAGGCTCCGTTTAAGGAACGTGAGGGAGGGACATTATCGGGAGCTCTATGGAGTCTGGAACTGTTTGCCGGCAGTGGCAATTGTGAAAACTCAGCTGGATGGTGGGCTTTTTCTAGCGATCAAGGTGATCGGTCCAAAGAAACCTGTATTGATTTGCAGGAACGTCATTTTAGAAGGCAGACAATGGCACAGAAAGATAGGACTGCTTCTCCTTTGTATATATGCGGCATGCAGAAAGAGAAGCTTTTGTGTATGATGGTAGAGGAAACAATAGAAGAAATCATGTTTTGTCTCATTTTGTTTGGTTCACGTCCCAGCCAGTGATCATGACTGGACGCATCTATTCAGCTCCACGGATTAATGAAGTAATTATCACAAACAGCGCTGGCCTTTCCTTCAGCAGCTGCTGGAGTGAAACACAAGTCCCCCTCCCTCCTTGCCTCCCTCCCGGCCTCCCACGCCGGCTCACCCTTATTGTCTCTCTCAGTCCGTCTCTCACTCGCTATTTTCTCTCCTTGACTAATAGCTGGTAAACTTTTATGCACTTCTTTCTGTCTTAATTTGTTTAATAGGAGGAAAGTGCAGCTGATATGGGTGTCGGGGAGGAGCGAGCCCGAATGTGTTTCCCCGCATTTGACTAAAGAGCTTTTAAATGAGGCTCATCAGACAAGCCGACTTCGACGGATACATTATATATCCATTCGCTCCTGTAGATGCTCAGATCTTTATAATGTATGTTTTAAGCTTCTTTTAGGACTGTTTTTTTTTTTTTAATGTTTACTCACAAAATCGAATGTCGGCTATATAGTTTATGAAATCATAAACCAAGAACAAGAAGATTGCAAGTAGGCCAATCAGCAGACGAGTGCGCACACAACTTTGAAAAAAGTATGGAGGAATGGCCAAGTGATGCCGTGATGGTCCAAGAGCCTCATAGCAACCATCTGATAAGACATGAGAACATGAATAAACAGAAACATCTGACAAAAATCCGCACAGTCCTCAAAGCTATTTAAGTCGTGCCCACATTTGAGACGTTAACTGAGGCACAGAGTTTGGTACCAGATGGGCTGGCTTGAGTCTTTCGGTTTGAAAGCGGCTGGACGTTTCACAAACAAAAATCCCTAGAGTTTATACAGGATGGTGCGAAAAGCATAAAATGCTGATGGAGTGGGTGGAAATGCCTTGTTGTTGCAAAATGTTCAGTTCGGTCTGAGGTGCCTTAAAGGAAATAGCAACTCCGTACAACCGTGGCGAACTGAAAAGCATCGCGGCAAGTGTGGAAAAATCTACTGTTGAGGTGGAGCCAACTGCTGCGAGCCAAGAACAAGAATCTGAAGCTATCAAGAGACCAAACAGTTGAAGATTAGAAAAATAACCTCCTTGTCATTTTCTCCAGTCTGCAGTGTTCTGTTCCAGTGCTTATTTTACATTTTTTGCAGCTCAATTCTTAGAGCCACAGCTCCTTTTTTAAATTTTTTTTTTTTTATGTCCAGTATACAACTTTGCTTTAAACCCGGCTCAGGTCAGTATCGCTCACCCTTGACGATTCAGTAACCAAGTCTTCATTGGGGTTGTGACACTTCAAGGACAGAGGAAATTTTTTAAAGAGTGTGCGTTCCCAGAGCAACGATGCCTCCCCACCCTCCAGGATTGCCTCTGATAAAGATAAACCTTGTGCTGTAGAAGAGAAACATTTTTCAAGACAAACGCCAAGCTGGCAGATTTTATAGGGATGCTTTCTTTTCTCAGTAGGCTTACAGCTGGAGTTTGAAGGGTTTTTTGGTCAGCTCTGCTAGAATAATCAGGGTCAATGCAGAACAAAATGAAGATTGATCTAAGGAAATATTTAAAGGGCAGAAGGAATAAAAGGATTGAAAGAAGAGGTAAAAAAAAAAACTTGCATGCTTGCAGCTGTGAGCAAAAGAAAATCCAAAGGCACGGCCTGTTAGACATGACACATGGACAAATCAGTGCGTTTTACAGATGATGGAAATTTAAAGGTCACCGAGCTCAATTTTTTTTTTTATATAACACAAAAAAATCTGGTTTGTTTTGTCACTTAACAATCGACGTTCGTATAAAAAAATTTAAAAAAGCAAACTGACTTATATGGCTCATGACCAAATCTGGAAATTCTCTGGTTTATTACAATACGTACTTTAACTCTAATAAATAAGTTGATAATTATTCTAAAATTCTAAAATGTAGAATATGATATAAAGTAAATTCAGACATTCTCATGGTCCATCATTTTGACATACAAGGTTGTAAGAAATCCATCATTACCAGCTAGTCCCCATCATTTTAATTAGCATTTTTTAAAATATCATTTTCACTAAATTTCACGTATAATGACAAAATTTTAGAATGAGGTTGAAGATGATGCATGTATAAGGGGCATGGAGGGAAAAGAAAGAGAGACCCTGACCATGGTTTCATCTCAACACCACACAAAGCAGATGAATGATTGATCATTTTTCCCCCCGCAGTTACTTAGTGAAGGCCACTAAAACATTGTGAACAAAGCCCTTTCGCGAAATTTAGCAATTATAATTAAAATAGAATATTACATTCAGGAATTAATTGGATTTAACTCCGGTGGTCTGTTGCAGACTTTACAAAAAAAAAAAAAAGTTTAATAAAAACTGTCTTATAAAATTAGACATTTTCATGTTATTCATAATTTTTTGTGTTTTCTGACAAAATATGACTTTTTTTGCTTGTTTGTTTGGCCTCAAATTACATCATTAATATGAATCTATTTGAACTAGTTTGCATCATTTTACATATTGTACACGTCTTAGACTTGAAACAAATCTGTATACATACTGTACCTTTTAGTTGCAAATATTTTCGCAGTGGTACAGAACAAGAATCTCTTTGAACAGACAGAAGTTTTAGCTTTGGAATAATTGCAGTGGTGATTGTCATTAGGCTTTGCTCTTCGCCTCGGGCAGACGACTTTGGCAGGTTGAATCCACGCTCTGCTTCCATATCCTGGAGCCCGATTCACTCCAGCACCACTTCTGCCAAAGTTTTGAAGTCGAAGAGCATTTCTCCCAGGGAAGTGATCAAAAGCTGGCAAGACTCTCTAAACGGGGTGTTTCCTGATCCAGCAACCTCCCGCTTCATTTGGAGGAAATCCCTCATGCCATTTAGCCTACCGTGATGGCTGAAGCCAGCCAGACAAACGAGGTCATGCATGTGAGATCAAAGACCAGACTAGACGTTAGAGTTGGGCAGCATCCAATTTTAAATACCTTTAAACCTTCCCCAGGATACGGTACTACTGCCTGCCTACCAGTGCTTGTTGGGTTTTATGCCAAGCCTGTATATTCCAAAACCATGACTTGATGCATATTGGTTCTGTGACATATTTATTTCAGATTATCCTTTTGTACAAAGCTACTTTGGAGAGGTGTTGTAGGAGCTTGGGGACACCCGTTCTTCACTGTCAGTGCTGTAAAAGTCGTCCCCCTAAAACCTCATGGTGGCTTCAGATTAACTTTCAATCAGGAAAAGCGGTTATTTAAATGCAGTCTGAAGAACGAACCCAGAACCTTAATGAAATGTTATTTTATTTATCAAAGTTTTGTCAACTTTTTTTGAGCAGGGAAGCATGAAAAACCCTGCTATTCAAATGAGGTCAATTTATATTCAGGTTCAAAATGCAGATTGGATACAACCTCACCCGAAAGCAGGCACCGTGGGCTGGTCTGCGTTCTAGTGACACCAGATGCTGAAAAGCCTCGGAGAGCTGCAACAAAGCATCCGTCCTCTTCGCACTACAACTCATTAGATCTTTGGCTCCAGTTTAAACTCTTGGGACTGTCACACAGCCCCGAGGCTTTTTTCCCGGTTTCAAGGCAAATCGGCTTTCATCCTGATAAAAAGATTACTTGTGTGCGTGTGTTTTTCCAGGACCACAGTGCAACAATATGATTCGACAATAGGATACCTCTATACACATGGCTACGTAAAGCATTTTTCTTTTTTTAAGGATGATGATTTCCAGCCTGTCCGTCGTTACGGTTGAATTTTTTCATGCGTCGGATTGCGTAATCAGTGGCCGTGCCGTCTTGTTAGCGCCGTAGTAGGAGAAAGGAAGCATTTCCACATGAGACGCGAGTCCAAATGTTGTGGGATCGTTTTTTGCCGTATTTTGTACATATTTCAAACGATTCATGCTCCCAACAAAAATAAACCTCGAAATTATGCTTTGTGCGCTTGATTGCTACTCTGCCACTTCCAGCTGGTTTAAAAAGCTAGGCTGATTAGCATAGGATTGTGTTGCAAGCGTCACAGCGACGGTGAAGGAGAAGCGCAATTATCGCCTCGGGTTTAAAATGAGCTTTACTGTCCTTGAAGTTAAGTGCCTACTGTCACACTGGCAGCAGTACAGGCTAATTAACTAGGGGCTTCCTTTTTAAAACCCAGGTAGCATAATAGTCCCTATTTATTTTAAACCTCGAGCTAGTCACTATGATGATGACAGAAAATTCTTGGCTATACTGTAAATTTGTGCGAAAACTAGATGCAGCAAGAAAGACGTCTTAATATTCTTTTTTTATATATAAAAAGTTCATATTCTAGGCTAGACGCAAGCTCTACAGTCTCGATGGCTGCAGCGTGATTGACTGTTGAAAGCGTACCAGGTTGCCTCGTGGCCCCATAGTCCTCCGGCCGACCCCGATCTAGGCTTACCGTCTGCACAGAGTGTATCATGTTTCCTCGTCGGGTTTCCTCCCACTGTTCGAACACATGCTGGAATGGAGATTGCCTACTAAATCCACCGTGACCTTGCTCGGATAAAGCTGCGACTGAAGATGAATGAGTCGGAACTCGTTCGTCAAGCTGGATTTATCCTTAAAACCGCTTGTTCGAAGAATGAAGAATCCTGTAGGTTCAGGGATAACGTTCGTATCCGACTCGCGCTCCTGAGGAAGGCTAACTCATCATCATTATACGATCAAGTCATATAATTTACCCTGAATAACTGCACTTTAATACATCGATCGCGCTGTCAGTTTTAAATAGCTCAAAGCAGCGGTTTCATTTGTACATATTAATTTAGAAATAAAGAAATCATAAGTGTATAAAGAAATTACCGTGAGAACAGGCTGTAACAGCTGAGGGTATAAATTGTTTGCGTTTACACCGGCCCTGCTGCGTTGGTGTACAAGGGTTTTCTAGCCAGCGGGCATGTTCTTATCTCTACAGCATTCAGATTAATGGGGTGAAGTGTTACTATGGGGGGAAAAAAATGCCATCATTGGCTTGAATCATCAAGTATAATGTCAGTCGTTAGACCATACTGTGTCTACAATATTACCATGTGGGCCCCTGTTTTTATTAAATGTTTTGTTTTTAACAGCGAGGTTAACTGAGATGCTAGTGTTTATTCAGAAGTAAGGGAAACGAGCCACATTGGATATGGCTCGTTATTGGCTCACCTTCAACTCAAGATGTTTCCCTGCTCTCAGCATGAGTGGAGGAGGTGTGAACGTCTATCACAACACAAGACTCGATGGTTATTTGTATTTTGTATACAAATTAAAACTCTATCTTCTAATAATGAAGCAGTGTTGAAGTTGAAGATGAGAGTCCAAACGTTGTAGAGTTGTATTGTCATATTTTCACATACTTCAAACGATTCATTCTCGCATTCAGTCACAACAAAATGAAACCAAAAAAACGTGACTAAAGATAGAATTTAAACACTGGATGTTTATGTAACAACCGTAGCAGCAACCTCATTTCCCCGCTCATCATTCAGCATCATCAGTATACGGCCTGATTCGAACTGGTTTGTGAAGGTCGTTTTTTAATGCATGAATGATTCTGTAGGTCACTGATTGACTTAACAGACAAAAACATTCGTTTGAAACTGGCCAGGTACAAGATCTGGATCCTGAAGACCTATTCCTTAAGAAATAAGTGGAATTAAATGTCTGAACCCAAAGTTTCTTCCGAGAACACGAACAGCATAACGAGCAAGTTCTGGAAAAGTATCAGTTCAAATAAAATTTTTTCAAATTTAAATTTTATTTGTCACATACACAGTCATACACAGTATGGTATGAAGTGAAATGCTTATACCTACAATATTACAACAACAAAAAAAAGTAAAAAAAAAAATAAAGAAATACTTATTTACATAATATACAGCAATAAGAATAAGCATAAAATATTAGAATGAAATAAATATAAAGAAGTTAAAGAATATCTAATAAAAATAGAAAATATAATAGAAATGTAATGTAGTGCAGTCCAGAATGTAGTGCAGTTCAAGTTCACAGTGTTTAGTTGAAGACTAAATGGTGAATGCTTTGGCTATAAGGAAGAAAAAGAAGTTTTGCATCCTTGAGGAATTACTTTACTTTGTAATGTACAATGCCTGATCACAACTTCCAAGAAATTTCCATAGGCTTTAGTCACATAGCAATAGAAGAACTTTATTTATTTATTTATTTATTTATTTTAGGATTGGTGCTGCAATGTGGAAGAAAAAAATAGAAGGAAAATAATCAGTGTGGCAGCTGCACAGTTTGTGTGCTGAATTAAATTAAAGTTTTATGGCTAATAGATAAAATAAGCCAAGAGTGGCCAAGCTGTGCTCTTTACTAGGAGAATTTCTCTTAGGAGAACAATTCCATTCTTGGAGCCATCTAAAATAATTTATTGCCTATTTTCAAAGTATTACTTTTAACCAAATTATTCAATTAATTACTCATTTTGAAATGTTTAGAAACCATTGCTGCTGCCCAAGACAAAGGAACGTTTTTCTGGAGAAATCTGCGTAATTTATTCAACAATTAAACTGAATTAATGTAAGTAATAAATGATTCTCCCATTGCTGGTGCTTTAATAAATACTCTTTTTAGAAGGTCAGTAAAAGGTGTGCTTCAATGCAATGGGATGCTTCAGTAGAACAGAGATCAAGAGCAAGGTGGTCATTCCCTCAACCAAACTCCGTTAAAGCCACAAAGACCTCTGTTCTGAAGACTTGCCTTTGGAGGAAACCTTAAAGGGAAAGCTTTATCCGTTGCCTGCCACATTTAAAGAGGCATAATTGGATGAAGCAGAGCAAGTTATACATAGAGCGGTGCGGTATATGGATTAAGCAGTGAAGTATAATAAACCATGATCAGCTGTTTCCCAGTCAAAGGGGAAAAAGCTATTTCTCTGTCTATTTGAGCAGGTGATGAGGCACCTATAGCGCTTGTCTGATGGGAGAAGGGTAAATAGTCCATGATTACGGATGAGAGGTCTCTCTGAGAATGGCTTTTGCCCTTTTGCCAAACGCCACTGCCTATAAATGTCCTCAGAGGTGGGCAGCTGAATGCCGATGATGCGTTAGTCAGCTATCACCACCCGCTGAAGGGCTTTCCAGTCAACTGTGGTGGTGCAGGTGCGGTAACACACTGAGATGCTCGTGTTAAAGATGCTCTCAATAATATAGCAGTAAAGGTCCATCCGTATCATCAGGCTCAGGTGGCGTATTTTTAATTTCGTTTTAGGAAGAAGAGATACTGCAGCATATTTTTAACCAGAATAGAGGTGTCCATCAACCAGGTGAGGTCTTCAGAGATGTGTACAAAGCTGAGTACACAAACAGGACCAGCTCTCTTGATCTGAATTGAGAGATGGGCAAACCGGTGAGGATCCAAAGAGGGAGTCTTTGGACGCAGGATGACCGGACCTGAACAGGTGAAGACTGCTGTCTCAGCCAAGAACAAGTAAAAGATATTGTCGATCAGTGACGCCATCAAGCCCTGCTGCCGTCTACGCGTTCATTCTACCACATGCCAACTTGAGCAGAGCTAAAGTGCTCTTCAGTCACCTTCACCGATCAGCCCTGGCTACACTGTCTCGAGACCCGAAGGCTATGTTGCATGAGGGCTTTTGTTTGGGGCATGTTTTTAATTGTGTTCAGTGGGGTCACCCTGTAGACACACCTCTCAATGTGCTCCAGGATAGAGTCGGCATTGGTGCTAATATTGGTGTGTTTAGGCCTAAGCAACAAATGGTGCAACAAAAGTGGTATGAAGGTGTGATTTTGTAAGTATCAGCCATACTGGTATATACTGTATATGGTCCAGGGTTTCGTGCCCCTTTGTGAAGCAGGACACTTTGGCAGAAGCTGCAGTGATTTAAAATCCCCATTTTCATAACAGCATTCAGGAATGTACGCTGCAACCACAACGATGCACGTAAAATCAGAAGGAACTGTACTTGATAATCAGGTCATGTACTTGAGGATCAGCAGTGCAGTAGTCAACTGATAGTCAGTGCACCAATATATAAAAGCAAAACCTCCATCTCTGCTGCTACCTATGGCCGCTGTTTTTGCTATCAGCCCTGAAAATTGTGCAGCACTTCATCAGCAGCACGCTGTTTTGAGCATTTTCCTTAAACACCATAAACAATATCACAGTCTATAATCAGTCTGTGTAAGGATCAGATTATGAAATGATCAGGGAATGTATATTGGCAAGAAAAATATGATGGTTGGTGTGGGTTGAGCCTTAGATCTTACCACTCCTGGGATATAAACCTATTATTTGCCAGCGCAACAGTACCATCAGAACTGGCAAGTACTGTACCTTCTGACCAAGCTGTATCAAGTATTCAACTGTTCTCTGTTATAATAAATCACAAGTTTCAGTGTGTTTGGAGATGCTTTTCTGCTTACCGTGGCAATTATTTCTGGTTATGTGGATCAACATCAGACATCCCGTCAACACTGGCCATTCCTGTTTGACCTTTCTGATTAACAAGAACTGCCGTACACTCTCTTTTTTTCTTTCTGTTCCCTCTACACTGTTCTGTGTAATCTCTAGAGACCCAAGAGAACATTGCAGATGATCAGCAGTTTCCGACCTATTTAAACTAGGCCATCTTGCACTAACCGTTACAGCACAGTCAACAGTAAGAGGACTATTTTGTCTTTCCTCTTTATGTTCTTTGATTGAAGACATTCTACTGATATACTAACTAATGCAGTTCTTTAACTATGTACTATGTATGACAGCTGTATATTTATTGGCATGCTTTACCAGAAGATCAACAAGCGCTGTATAGGATAATCATTATGCACATCGATTCGACGTTTTTTCCCGTTTGAGGAGTGAAATAGCGCTTTGTCAGAAGAACAGCTTGTGTCAGAAACGTCCATATTTGATGGTGGTAGATCGTTAATTCTTTGGGATGGTGGTTCAATGGCTCTTGTGAGAAGTAATGACATTGGGAGGTCTGCTAAAATGCTACTAGGATGTGTTCCCAATGGCGTCATGAAAGAGTGTTCAATTAATTGTCTGGGCAGCGCTAGTTAAAATCCTGAATGCTAAGAATGCGAATCTGGCTATGCTTTCTGGGTAAAAGAGATTGCACACTCTCGATGATGTGCCAATCACAGTGACCAGTAGCAAGTAGCCAATTGTACGCGTCTCTGAGCTCATTTACTGTATGTGGAAGAGGGCGGATAGCACTTTCCTGTTGTCTGGCTTCACTTGCTTTATGGGAAGAATATAAATGGCATACTGTTATACAAAACGAATTACGAACTGAGCTGAATGCCAGACCTCATACACATCAGCGCTAATTTAGTTTTATGAACAGTACAATTTTATTCCATACTTTATGTAGTCCTATAGATTCACCAACATTTTCAAAAAAGATCAAGTTCTGAGAGAAGGTACTATACAAGCTAAAATGGAGATGCGTCATGTTGGATGAAATGATTCAGACGTTCCTTTGGAGCGACCCTGCTTATGAGTGATGCTGGGAATTGTGCTTCTTAAGGGCACAGCCACAAATTCATGCTCTAGCCAACAAAGGAAATGTTTTCTTTAATGGTAGAAACCCACCCATTAAAGATTGGATCATCTTAGATAAGGCTCAAGAAATGGACTTTTGGAGACAGTCGAATCGATTTGCTGTCTTGTAAATCTCTGTGTTGTGGGCATATCACACTGGACCTGGGTGGAGGAGGGAGTGCCCTGAAAAACATATCAGCCTGGGAAGAAGAAAAAAAAAAATCAATTTGTGGGTGTTGTTGGCCGTTCTAGTTTGAGATGACTTTACACGGGGATATACTGGACATACCATACACTTATCAGCCATGTTTTGTTCATTATTAGAGTCTGAGTCTCTCACACACACAATCAAGTACATGCGGGACTAGACATGCCTGGGATGATTTTTATTATTATTAATTTTTTTATATAACATGTTTCCCCCCAGGGAGAAAATGGGCTGTCTGGCTTTTTAGAAAGAGCTCTTGCCTGTATACCCTTTCACCCCCTAGTGTAAAGAAGATGGCATTTCGTGATTAGACATGGATGCCAACAAATCCATCTGAAAAGAAAGAAGAAGAAAAAAACAGCCCGACACATACCGTATGGAAGCCCGTAAAAATGTATATGACCAGTCTGATTCAGTCCTATGGTATAGTTAAAAATACATAAATAAATAATATATAAATATATACATAGAGCAAATGTGTCCATAGCAGTCCGAGGTGAGGGCGTGTAAAATACCAGAACTGAGAGCCCAGTATGACAGACCTTTCACATTAATTTACTGCCCAGATGTGTGCTTTAATGACGAGATCTTTTGAAATTTTAATTCAGTACCCCTGGTCAAGAGTTTCCAACTGACCAACTTTTTATTGAGGTCAGAGAAGAATGAATAGATTTGTTTAAGCTTTAAGGAAGACTATGGTAACTCAAAAACATTCCGTACATCCATGGTGAGCAGAAAAGCATCCTATAGTCCTTCCTTGAAAAAAGCTAAAAAACTGGCAACTCTTGTGACCAGACAGACTTTTAGTGCTGCATAAATGAAGCATCCTTAATCATGTCTGGTCGAATTGAATGAAGGTACAACATTTTAAAATTTTACATAGTCAGTATCAATCCCAATGAAACGGTTTTGTGACTTGGTTTTGAGTACCCGGTAGTCAGTACTAATACCATTTGACTAATGCTGTTTGAATAAAAAAAATCTATTGCAAATTGAACATTTGTATAAAATTTGGCTTTCATTATACTCAGCTATTATGATGGATTGGCCAGGAAAACCAGCAAAATTTCAACTTGTTTAGTCAACAAGTATAACAATCAGTCACATGTACCAAATGACGCGACATTTTCAGCTTGAAAGGCATTTCTTGACTTCCATTAGGACATTGTGTATTTCCACCGAAACTGCTGTAAACATTGACCTTCAGGAACAACAGCATTTTCCCCCTCTTTGAGTAAAGCTACAGGGATTGAAAAGGCGCCGCTCGGACAAACGGCCACAGCATCGTAACAGAATGAAGCGAAATCAAGCACGTAGTCGGAGTGTTTCGGCAAGGTCGACTCAATGGCAGTGAATCTTAACCTTAACCTCAGCAGCAGAAACTTCTGCTCACAGCACCAGAGGAGAAAACTCCCACGCCTCATTCTTTAACAGTGCAAGGGCGCCTGGGTCTCGGCTGTTTATTTTTTTGTTTTACAGGTTTTGACCGTGTGAGTCACTGGTTTGGTCTCACTTTAGTAAGGAGCACTGTTAGAAATGAAAAAGTTGTTTTGTCAATTGGATATAGTGAGCGTCTCTGTGATGTAGGGATTCATTATGTATAAAAAAAAATTTATTAGGTGATCAATCAATTATTAATAATTTATCTGTTCAATTAAGGTAAATGTTCAGTCATTCTCCGGATCATTTTCCTCCATACAGTCCTGTTGATCACCACTTCTTCTCATGTTCATGTTGGTATCCAATGTGACAGTCTCAAGCCAACAGGTTCTTGGCTGTCCTTTTCTTCTACTGTCATTCCCAGCATGAGTACCTTCTCGCTACACATGACGTGGCCAAAATAGGCTAACTTCTGCTTGGTGATCTTGGCTTTCAGCGAGGTCTTTGGCTTGATACCGTATGTTCCGGGACTTGTTGGTTAGTGACGATTTGCTGTCCAAGGGATAAGCAACAGTCTCCTCCAGTACCACTATCTTTCTTCTGTCTGTTACAGTATATGAACAGGCAAATTATTAGGGATGGGTACTCACTGGTCACCCCCGACACGAGATCACGATACATGACGGTGCCATTTTGATTAAAATTGCAATTCTGCATCACGATTTTATAAATATTCCGGGTAAAATATAGCATTTTCCCCTGATTTTCTTATCATTCTAAACTTTACCAAGGTAATGATTCATTAAATTTAGCCCAGTACTTAAAACATTAGTTTTCTCACTTAAAAATCAGGCGCAGCATTTCAACAATACAAAATAACTTCAAGTACAAGAGTTTAACATATAACTTAAAATTTAATTAAGCAAAATTTTTTTACTGAGCAGCACGTACTGGATGTGTCATTCGCCAAGATTATTATTTCATATTATTATTAATTATATTTATTTTAATAAATATAATGTACTCTGAAAGCCCTGAAATAATATATAAACCTTCATTAAAATTTTATATGTAATTACGTATATCAAGGTTGGTTAACCAATGATTCCATTCAACTGAATTTTATTTGCGTAGTGCTTTTAACAATAAACAACAAAAATGACACTTGTCAAAAAGCAGCTGTACAGAAGTACAAATTCAACGTAAAAAAAAAAAAGTTAAATGAAAAAGCATAAATGTATAGCTTTATCAGTGCGTCCCTGATTCTCACAGTTAGAACACGGAGTTTCCAAGTTTAAACCGACACAACTGATTGCCCGGCTGCCCATAGATTATGGCGGTATACTGCAGATTCATTCATTTATTTATTTATTTGGTTGGTGGTGAATCTATCTATACAAATAACTTTAAAAATAAATTTAAATATTCACTGGTCTAGTTTTAATATTTGTGAATTTTAGAGATTAGTGCTTTGCTTTTCCTGGTATTACAGTGCAAAACCTACTACAAATCTCCCAACTGGGGCAATTATCCATCCATCCATCCATCCATCCATCCATCCATCCATCCCTAGACATATCAGTTCTTACATCAATCCATTCTGACGTCCACTCACTTTCATTAACATGACATTAAGTTGGTTATCTTAAAAGCTATTATATAAATTGCATGTTTAAAAGAGTTTCCATATCAGGAGGGTCAAATTATTGGGCTTCATCAAGCCAAGAAAAAACACTAAGGAGATTTGAAATGGAACTGGGTTCTTCAACACAAAAAGCATCACTGTACAAGCCTGTGGAGACAGTCTTATGATCTGGGGTTGCCTCAGTTGGTCAGGTCTAGACTCAACAATGTTATGTGGCAATAAAAGGAAGTCAGCTGACGGCCTGAATGTACTGAATGACCAAGTTATCACATCTATGAAGCTCCCCATCCCCCGCCCATGACTTTTTATTTTTTGGACAGTGACGATAAACAATTGTTCATAAAAAAGGCCCACAGTGCATAGACGTAAATCGTCCCGTTCCAGTGGTGGTCCATTTCATGTTCACAATACAATCGTTGTTTTTGAAGCAATAAAAAAAAGCCCAGTCAAGTAGATGTGGAAATAATTCAGAGTCAAGCTTTTTAGAAGACTTTGAACCATAAGAGACTGATGGACCTCTGTGGTTTGGGATCACAGTCGTGTTTGAACCTCCTTTTTTTTTTTTTTTTTCAAAAACCATGAAGCGAGTGCTACTTGTCCCAGTTTGCAGCCTGCCAGAGCTTTGCTCTCCTCCTTCTTCTCCATCTCGGTATCTGGCCTATTAAAGGTGGCAGAAGCAGAGCAACAGCGGTCCTAGGCACAATGAACAGCCCATGCATTTAGATGAGCGTTAATTCTGCAGAGGAAGAAAAGTAGAGGTCCACCCTGCTGCATGATGACCCTGCATGAAGTTTTTTTTTTTTTTTTTTTTTTCTCCACAGCGCCAGATAAATGCTAAATATCTTTTAGATCAATCTTTCAGGTTTGCATGATTTGAAACGGGTTGAATTTGAAGTGGGAATGAGCAAGAAGCATCCTGCTGCTTATTCTGTCATATCGCTTTTCCTGCTGGTTCTTGGGTATTTATTTTTTTCTTCTTTTCTTTTGTATTCCTCCTCGGTTTAGAAGAAGGAGGCATACACTTGGGAGAAATAAATCACGTTCTTTCTATATTGCTTTTGCTCTCTGTCATATCACTCTCACTCCTCCAGAGATAGCAGGTTGTGATGGAGTGACTTAGCAGTAAGACTGCAGTGACGTACGCCGTTGCTGCCATTCATCCCTTGGCCTCATCACGTTTCCATAGTGAAGGGAAGAGGCAGTGAGAGCTGCTGGCTTGTTATCATGCCACATTTAGGTGTAAGCAGCAGGTATAGCGGTGGCTGTGGAAGTAGGCAGTCTATTCCGTGCCAAAAGCGTAGACATTTGAGAATTATAGAAATCTTAACCATGAGATGTAGAGCTTTGTACTATACAGGAAGAAACCTTCTGTTACACCAAAGCCTTCCAATTTTCATTTTTGGAGAGATTAAAACAAACAAACAAAAAGCTATCCATCTTCTATCTCTCTGTCTCATTTGCTGTTTGTTCTTTTTGGTCTCTCTCTCTCTCACGCTTTCCTTCTTATTATTACCTCCCCGGTTTCTCACCATAACTCGTCCTCAAGCACAGTCTTATTGCACTGCGTCCCAGGAGGTCCAGATTTAAAAGGAATAACATTTCGCCCACAGATTTATTACGTCCAAATTCTTACCTTTGTTGTTTGTAATTCGCATTTTCCAGGATTTTTTATTTATTTATTTATTTATTTATTTATTTATTTATTTATTTTTAAAATCATTATCCCTCTTGGGTTAGTGTCTCTTTTATTGTCATTAAAGTTACATGTCCTCCTTCTTTTGTTTAAACTCCTTGTCTCAGTAGTTTCTTATTGTCTTATTCTCTATAACCACCCCTGGGTCAGTCCATTCATCACCGGTCCCTGTAGAAGCTGTCTGGAGAGGACCAATGAAAAACAAATGTGCTGAAGTGAGATTTTTTTTTTTTTTTTTTGCACCATTGATGAATCAGCAAGGGCTTGTTCAATATTACGTGTTACACACAGTAAGTTAAAGGAAAGCTATCAGTAGGTTCAAGTCGGGAGCACGCAGTTGGAACTTTATCATAAAACCTGTAGAGCAGAACCAGTCACATTATAGGCCTGGGCATGAGAGAGAACTTCCCATGAGAATAACATTTTTCATATAATGAAAGAAAAAATGGTGCAGGAGGCTTCAAAGGCAAGATCTGTAATGTGAAAAAAAAATGGGAGAGGGAGAAGACATTAAAAAAAGAGAAAAAGGTACAGTAGAAAAGAGAAACGCTTATCTTGAAGGTTTTAAAATGGTTAATGTCATTAATTAAATTTCTCTCTGAGATGAACAGGACAGCATCTGTTAGATCACTTTATTATTATTTTTATTTACTATTTTTATTTGATTATAAATACATTTTAATCATTTGTTGCAGCCTTACTACAAGTATTGTTAATAACGATTAATAAAAGGGTTTCTCAATTTGAGTTAAAAGTTTAACTGCTACCTCCCACAGGCATATTCCTAAGGAAAGTAAAAAAAATAAATTATATTGCTTTATGATGTTATAAATTTTTTAATATTGTGCAACAACAAAAATGTTTATAGTATCATCTAGAAACTGTGAATTAAAACTCCAGATGATGATGCCATCCATGTCCGAGAAGATTTCTGAGAATTTTTCAAGAGAAGGAGCGTCATGGTGATATGGACCAAAAAATTACCTCTGTATTATTTTTATGATGAACAAGGTTACAAAACATAGATCTCTGTTTCTTTTTTTTTTTTTTTTTTTTTTTACAAAGTGAGCTAATTGTTCAGTTGTGCGTCAGAGCCACATGTGAGTCACTCGCTGTTTTATTGAAACGGACTATGATCTAAATAAAATGGAAAGATGTGATTTTAATCTCTGAGCAAAAATAACAGCAGGCCTACTTGCTTTGATTAAGCAGTTAAGTTTTCTAATGAGGTGGACAGAGCCACTGAGTTTTCTTAGAGAGTGGGAGAGAGAGTCTTATTTCTTCACTGTGCTGTGCAAAAGTCTCATTTCTTTCTTTAACGATCGTAATTGATTTCTTTAATTTAATTGTGTAGATTCAATTGAAGTGGGAACAAATGTTTTAGCTGTTTGAAAGATTGGTTGCTTATGCACTGTAACAACCTCAGCAGCAACCTCTTTTCCCCTCTGGTTAGGTTCGGGGACTGGACCGAAAGTGAGAGCCAAAAAACAAAAAGAGTCCTTCAGACAGCCTGGAGAGCGTGCACAGCACTAAAAGTTTGGATTTATGTTCTACAATCTAGAACAATACTGGATTTTTTTTTTTTTAACTGTGAATTAAAACACATGGAATTGGGTAATGAAGTTACAACAGCAACAGTCAGTTGTTATTATAAGACATGAAGGTCAGCCTTTCTGGATTAGTTCTTACAAGAACAGTATTATGTCAAGTGCATTCGCAAAACCCGTCAGGCACCATGATGAAACACCAAATGTCTCTCATGAAGACCATCCCAGGAAAGAAAGACCAAAACGTACCTCTGTTGCAGAGGAGAAGTTCATTTAGAGTCACCAGCCTCAGAAATCACCAGTTAACAACCAGCACCTCAGGTTAGAGCCGTTATGAAGGATTTACAGCATAAGTAGCTCATTTCAATCTCAACTGTTCAAAGATTAATATTTGAAATTACATGTTTTACCATGTAGAAATAAATAAAAAATTAGGAAGGACCATGGAATTAGAAGGTGTGTCCAAACTTTTGACTGGTAGTGCATAATAAACTCCTAATTACGCTCCGAGTTTCGTTCAACGTTTTCTGGTGTTCTGCTTGCTGCAGGCCTTGGATGACTTTAAACTTTTTTCAACAGATTCTCAACTATCTTTGAAGCCTTTGTGCGACACAGCAGTTTTCACATCGTCCCCTAAAAGCCTTCTTAATCTTTCGAATAGTTTCTGCGGAGGAATGTTCAAGCTTAACGCAAAATTGGCTGCAGATTCGTTGCTCTATTCACATTCGTCAGGCTCCCCACTGACTAGTACAGTGAAGTCGTCACTGTTCACCAATGCTCATTCCAGTCCACTCTACTTGGCCGCCAAGTTACATCGATGTCAAGCAAACCGGGCTTGTGGTATTAACAAAGACTGGACTTTTTCTGGACAGACCTCATAGATATTACGTACAGTTTATTTCAGTTTAGGGTAATATTGTGGAGACATATGGTCAACCCCTGCTAGGTCAAGTCGTTGTTATTCGTCCGAGCACTTTAATGAGGACATTAAGAAGATCTCAGCATGTCATGCATACAAATTGACCAATACACCATAATTAATTGAAGCCTTTCACACTGCTCAGTGTAGCAGTGGCCCCAATATGTGTCTTTTTTATATATGACCACTCTGGGACTCCGTAGGTTGAACGAAGCCTGAAGCATGCTTTATTTTATGGCAAACGACTTTTCAAGCTGTGAAGGCTTCACGCCACAAAGTTTTACATCCTTTGTTCCGGTGCTGAAAATGTTGTGCTGTCGAACATCTCAACTTCTCAACTTTTTGACTTTTACAGTAAATGTAACACTTCACACTTGCACTGTAGCATAGTCCGACAAGACGGTATAAATCATCCAACCGTCATGTTTGCCGAAAATCAAAGTACACTCATATAAACTATATATATATATATATATATATATATATTGTCTCGTCCTATGTTTCCTTTTAGAACTCATAGAGATGCCTTCAAAAGTTCAGAATATCGCCCAACCTTGCTGAGAATGATGGTCCTGTCCTGTCGCTTATAGCCACTCATTTATACAACTATAGTGTGCAGAAAAGCGTCTCAGAAAACACACGTAGAATCTATTACAGTATACACGAGTGAGATCTAAAATGATATTCTGCATGAAAATCTGAGGCTTTGCATCATAGCACTAACAAAATCCAAATCCACATCAAATGCTCCTGGTAGTGTGATAGTGTGGTAGTGTGATAGGTAGGGTGGTGTGATAGTGTGGTAGTGTGATAGGTAGGGTGTCGTAAGGAGATCCTGTGAAGGATAGTGTTACTTTCTCCTTGGTTCACAAGACTAGCACTAGCCGTTCTTTGGGGCATGTGAGCTCATGTCCTGTATGTGGAAGAAGACAGTTAGTACATTCCCCCGTATGTGATCTGCAGCTCTGCGACATTAAATAGCAGCTTGGAAGAAGATGTCTTTCCAGATGTGTAGGAAAATGGGACAGAAACCCAGAATGGGGGTCATGGTTTGTAGGATGATGTCTTGTGTAGATGACTCAAAGTCAACCAATTTTCCATTAAAGAAATGGAGACTATGCGATTTGAAGCAATACTTTCACTTTTATTGCAGTTTGTTGTTTAATTTCTCCAGTATTGTTAACCGTGGACAGTCATACTTCTTGAATTAATCGAACACCAGGGTGAACTTCACCATTTTTCAACTTTGTCACTTTGATCAGGCCATACTAAGAAAATCAATCCATCCCTATGCGTTCATCAGAGCATGGCTTTGGCTTTCTGTGAGTTTTATGAGTCTGGCCTCGTACCATGCTTATGAGACATTTCACGTGGTAGAACAGAAAAGGGTGCAGAGTTTAAGGTAGCCTCTGGATTAAACGTGGGTGGAACTGGCTTTTCATTTTTATTTATTCATTTATACAAGTTGGTAGATAAAAAAAAATGGACAGAAAACCATTTGCCCTACCAGCGAGCAAAATTGGCCGTGCTCTTGATGGGAAGGATGGACTACTACTCCCTCCTGTCAGTCAGTGCTCATGTTTGCAGCTCATGAAGTTGAAATTACCCAGTGGGTTGAAATTGGCAGACACTGAATCGGCTTACTGTTGAACAGCCGTCTCATCCAATGAAATACATTGGGACTTTTGTAATCGTTTGTCTTCTTGCAACCTTTTATAATTCCCCTCCTAACAATTTTGTTAGCAAGGCAGTATAGAAACGAACTGTGTATAGAACAAACCCACGTACAGTGGAACCTCGGATTGTGAGTAACGCGGCTTGCGAGTGTTCCGCAAGACGAGCAAAACATTTTTCATACATTTTTACTTGAAAAACGAGCAAGTCTTGGTTTACGAATACCGTGTATCATGTAGCACGCTTGCGTAATCACAACCGAGCCAATGGTTTTTCTCTCTTGCGCCCTGCGGAATTATGGATAATCATCTCCCCTGCTCGGTCTTAGTGCGCGTCTCTCACTGGTATAATCAACAACTGGGCATGTTCCACTGTACTGTCTTCTTTTCTTATCTTGTGATCAGATCACAAGATAATAAATGTACATATCCTAACCTTGCTTCTCAACTAGTCATTTCACAGTTGCTTCAAGTCCTACGTGAGTTTTGCTGGTCATTAAAAACCTTTTTGCTGTTTTTCAGGAAGTGCCTGAGGGACAGCAGCCGCAGCACATAGACTGGGTCAGGTACGAGAACTCCTTTTACCTTTTTTGGACCCTAGAGCAGCTGATTCGAACTAGGTCGGGTACATCAGGGACTGAGCAGCACCACCTCCAAGCCCAGCTGGAAAAACACATCCTCCCACTTTCAGATGAGTTTCCGCTGTTCGCTCTTTACATGTGGAGAATTCAGGGTCTACTTAAGCCTGCTTGCACCCGAGGGACCTGAACTTCAAAGCTTGTTTTCCTGGTGTGTTTTATCCTGCTTCACAAGTTTTCCCTTCCCCATATCTCTCAGGAAATCTAATGTTATATTTGAACGTGTGCAATTTAGACAAAGTGGAAATATGTTGACATTCTGTATCGTTAATGGCCAGGTCTTTGTACTAAGACTAAGACAAAAAATGCAAACATTGCTTATGACAAATAAAGAACGTGAACTGTTCTGGTAAAGGATTTGTCTTTATGGTTGACATATTTCTGTATGTGTTAAAACCACTGCTGAAAAGCCAAGTGTCAAGATAGGTAAGTGTTAAGGTCAGTTCTTCACATTTGCGATAACCCAGTGGGCACAGATAGGCCTACAGAATGCCTCCAGGAACAAAAGATATATTGGAGATGTCTTTAGGACTCATTAAAACCCCAGATTTCTTCTGGAGTAATTTCAAGCTCGACTGAAGCCTTTGACAAGACCAACTAGGACCATTTCGAGGTTTGATTTTAAAGTGTTTCAAGACCTCCTTAAACCTGTACTTGTTCAAGGCGACTCAAGGACATCTACAGTAAGACTACTTTTTTTATCTTCTTTTTTTTGTACACACGTTTATGACCTTTTCAGGACTTCCTAATTTTAACTATTTAAGTTACTTTTTGACGTCAGAATAATACACAGACACCGATATTTACCAAAGTAATTACAATTACAGCCATGCTGTTCCAACATGCATAATCAGGCATCACCCAGCAGCAAATTATTAATAATGATACGGGAATAATGATACATCAGCATCTGTGTTCTTTATACACTGCCTTGCAAAAAAAAAAAGGTAAATAAATAGTAAAAAAAAAAAAATAGTCCTGGTCATTCAGTACATTCAGGTTCGTCAGCAGACTTCATTGTATTGTCATATGACATAATTGTTGAGCCTGGACCAAAACAAACTAAAGCAACCCCAGATCATAAAACTGCTTGTACAGTGGGCACTATGCATCACTGGGTGCATTATATGCATTATAAATTACATGGCTAACTTTAGCAAACTTTCTATCTGAAACTGAATGCTGCTAATCATGTTAGTGTCTGTCTGTCTACACGCTACCAAAAATGTTTGGATTTTCTCTGAACAGACATCTTTAGCCCTGTTCATTTGCCGAACCACAGTCTTACCAATCATCTAGTGACATTAAATCAGAAATCAGTAGATTTTAATTGGCGCTTGTTGCCACCCAGGAGCAATAAGGATGGAGATAGATTAGACATAAATCTCCCCATTAATCCTAAATGCCTCCCTCAAGCCTGGCTGTGATCCTGCCCTGATTAAAAACAGTAGACTCTGATCCGTTTTACCTTCATCTCAATCTTCTTCTAATGTGCAGGCTCTTATAAAAGACATCTGTTGAAATTAAATTCTCATGTCAATAGTTGGCTAACCTTTAAGCGTGGCTTATGATCTACAGTATCTTACCATACTGTGAGAGCTGTGAGTGTTAATGAATGGTTAACTGTCTCAGACTAAAATGTAGCTTTCTTTAGGCGAATCATCAGTGTATGTTAGATTATTGTTAACGGTGTTGTTCAGAGTGAATTAAGACTATGCCTTAATAAGGAGTGGAATGCAAAGTTTAATTTATAATATAAACATATAAACACATAATGGGAATAATATCATATAAACACAGCTATACATTTTAGCACATATTTATGTAATTAATTACCTGTCCAAATAAAAAATTAAAAATAAAAAATTGTGTGAAAATGATAACTTTCTCTATTAGTCATCACTATGGTTTTTTACTATTGATTGATTGATTGATTGATTGATTTTAAGTGTCTACGTGATCTCCATTCATGAATCTTTTTTTTTTTTTTTCCAGCACTATCCTTTCTGGTTTTGATAATGCGTTGAAGGATTCTTAACTAGTTTCCAGTCATTTCAAACATCCTTAGTTGTTTTCTTTGTTTTGATGCTGCCAAATCATTTGACTCTTGGTGACTACTGTACTTTTTGTAGTGGTGTATAACTATGATACGGTGAGGGTGTGTGTATTGATCAACAATACAATTTAAATTGCCACAGCAATTTACCACTGATTCATATGTTGCCTAGATTTCCCTCCAGAAAAAAAATGCATTTTTTATAACCTTGATATGAAATTGTCAGGTTCCATTTTTTTTCCCCATTCCTGATGGTCATGATTGTTTTATAAATCTATTTTTTTTTTTCCTGCACGAGCCTATTAAGTTTCATGAACACTCCTTCCTTCTTCCCAGTCCTCCCACTCCAGAGTTCCCAAGTCCCTCATAAATAGCCCCGTCAGTGCCCCTGTGATGCTGTCGCACTGACATGCTGGGATATTTGTGCAGGCAATAAAGACGAACGCATTCGATAGGCCATCGCGAATTATGCTGCTTGAAGCTCCGTGTGCTGCTCGCGCGACTCTATGTTGCTGTAGATAACTATCGGCTGTGTATTGTCTCAACACCCGCCGCTCCTCCTGCCATCGCTGCATCTCTCATATCCTGTCGCCGGCATCCTGGGGATGAACTACAAGAAAACAACAACCTCTAGGATGAGTGGGGGGGGGTAGTAGAGGTGGATCTTGTGTGCTCAATATGTCAGAAAGATGCATGAACAATACCCTTTGGGTGTTTACATGTTGACTGAGGAGCGGGAAAAGCAGCAGCACAGATGTTGAGACAAGCAGATTCCGTGTTAGCTTTAGTGCACTTCGTGGTGCCTCACGGCTTGCTAGGCTACACAATTTGAGCAATTTTGCTGATGGACGCATGATACCCACTCATGATATGAATAATAGAATCAGGAACATAAAGGCTAGCATTCTCCAAGTGAGGGAGAATATGCTAGCACGGCGTAAGTAATACACCGATCAGATATAACACTAGGATCCCAAGACTTATTTATGCCTGTGGGGACCGAAGGCTATCCCTTCCTGTCCGATCCTACGGGAAAGCCAATGCTTAGTCACAACAGAAATGTATCAGAACACACAGTGCGTCACAGCCTGTGTCATATAGGGCTTAGCAGGCAAAAAAAATGTTGATCTGGCCTCCAAATTCCCTAGTTCTCGATCCGACCCGAAGGATTCATCTCTAATGTCCTGGTGCCGGACACCACAGCACACCCCCACAGGACTTCTGATGCATTGTGTGAGCTTCCTGATGGTGCAAGGGGAAATGACACAATACTGGGCTTAATGTTGTGGGACTTCATTTTATGGCTGATCGGTGTATATTTTTTTGCATCTTGCCAACTCATACTTGAAGTATTGGTCAGAAATCTACTTGCAAGTTGCTCTGACATTTTGTTCAAGGCACCGACAACAATTTACATTTAGGAATTTAGCAGACACCCTTATCCAGAGCACTCTTTATTTATTTATTTATTTATTTATTTAAAAGATCAATATAATATGCATTTATATTAATTATCTCATTATATACAGTGCCATAATTATTGGCACCCCTGGTTAAGATGTGTTAAAAGCCTTAAAATAAATTCAGTTTCTATTGCAGAAGCATATTGTCACACTGAAAATATAACATAAATATAAAGTGAATTTTAATATAAAGTGAATTTTAAGGGGAAATAAATAAAGTGAATTTTAAGGGGAAATAACAATCCCTGACTAGCAAATTATTATTTTTCATTAAATAACCTGTTCCACAATTATTGGCACCTCTAACAACTCCTAGAAAATAAATGTAATTGAAGTATTTCTGTCATTTCTACAGCAGTTTACAAAGTTGATCAGAGCATCTAGGAACATTTAATTAGTAATTTATCACTTCCTGCTTCGCTGAGGTATAAATATGACGTGACACAGAGGCCATTTCTCTTATCCACTCTTCAACATGGGAAAGACAAAGGAAAACACACCATTCAAGTAAGGCAGATGTGTGTCGACCTTCACAAGTCAGGCAATGGGTACAAGAAAATAGACCCCCGCTTTCACCTGCCCATATCTACTGTGAGAGGAATCATTAAGAAATTTTTAAAAACTGGAACAGTAGTAAACAAGCCTGGACGAGGACGCAAGGTAAGAGAAATAAAAAATTCTCCAAAGCTCACTGTTAAAGACCTGCAACAAATGATAGCATCTTGGGGTCACAAAGTCTCCAAAACAACCATCAGACGCTATCTACATGCCAACAAGCTCTTTGGGAGGAATGCAAGGAATAAAAATTTTCTCAGTCACAATCATAAATGCAAATGTTTGGAGTTTGCTAAGCGGTACTGGGGCTTCAACTGGGACCGTGTTCTTTGGTCATATGATAGAGCTTTTTGGCAACAAACACTCTAAGTGGGTATGGCGGAACACAAAAGATGAGTATGCAGAAAAGCACCTCATGCCCACTGTGAAGTTTAGGGGAGGATCGGTGATGCTGTGGGGCTGTTTCTCTTCCAGAGGCCCTGGGAACCTTGTTAGGGTGCATGGCATCATGAATGCTTTGAAATACCAGGACATTTTAAGGCAAAATCTGGTGGCCTCTGCCCGAAAGCTGAAGATGGGTCGTCACTGGGTCTTTCAGCAAGATAATGAACCAAAACATGTGGCCAAATCTACACACAATCAAGCTCCTCCCATGGCCATCTCAGTCCCCAGACCTCAACCCCATTGAAAACCTGTGGAGTGAGCTGAAGAGGAGAGTGCAGAGGAGAGGAGTCAGGTCACTGAATGATTTAGAAACATTATAGGAGAAGATTAGATTATCTCGTAATGTGGGATTTTTTTTCCACTGCACTTGAATTAAAGGCTGGAATTTCCTCTTTTTTCCCCCATTGTGGTCCTATGTTATTTAGAACAAAACTGAATTTTTAGAAGCTAAAGAACATATTTTAACCAGGGGTGCCAATAATTATGAAGGGCACTGTATCTGAGCAGTTGAGGGTTAAGGGCCTTGCTCAAAGGCCCAACAGGGGACACTTTATTTCAGCTCAAACCAGTCTGCAAATTCTCATCAGATCTATACTCAACAAGGTGACTTCTGAGATACTTAATCAATCATAACATGAGATCTTGTCACTCTCATCCCATTGCGCTGCTGCAAAGCTTTGTGGAGGAGCGAATGAACAACCCAAAACCCCACCACCCAAAAAATGGAATTCTTAGCCTGAGGCTGTTTATTATGATGAACACGAGACCACAAGCTCATACAAGCCAAATTGGACCTTGCGTAAAAAATTTCATTACTGTAAATTGTTGTTTTGGTCTTGTTCCTTTATTATCGCCTCATGCATTACAAAGTTGCTGAAACCGGACAGCATTTTAGAGCTTACTGATGGTATTTTCCCCAGGTAATTGGGACATAAACCAATGTCCGTGCGATGTAACATGATCTTTAAACTAAAATTATGAAATATCGCTGTTTTCATTTGAATTCCAACCTTCGCCATTTGAAAAACATTATCGTTGAGCTATACCGACTGTCACCTTTAACAAAATAGTCGTGGGTTACTGTCAAAAAAATGTCAGCTGCATTCATATGTATACCAAGCACTTGATCTTCGCTAGAAATTGCTTTAAAGATGCCCCCTTGGATTTTTGACCACTCACAAGTGGACGTTTTTTTTTTTTTTTTTTAGAGGCACCTGACTTTGTTGTGGAAGTCGGCTAGTCATCCTTTTAAACATCAAAAGCTATTTCGAGTTCAGGGATTTTTATGGTGCTTACAGTATAATGTCCTGCCCAAGGTTATAACCTTTAAACAGAAAACCTTTAAAAGAGATCTGAAAAAAGTAAAAAGCTATCAGATTGCCTTTGGAGCTAAAAAAAATCCAGGTCAAGTCTAAATAAACAAAAAAGCTGCTTCCTTGGAAATATGTACAGTATACGAAATATTGCATCAAAACCATATTTATCTCTCCGTCCAAGTTCTCCATCATAGTATGATGACTCCTTAATTACCGCAGAGCAATTTTCCGTGTGTGTGAAAACATTAAAAGCTCATTACACTTGATAACTCGTTACAATTAGACATGAGCTGCATTCACAAAACCGGGGGCCTGACAGTAAATTGCAGCTTGAATTGATGAAGGAGAGACAGACGGAGGGCGGTGAAGGGGAAATGACAACAGCGTGAACACTCTCTCCCTCTTCCCTCTCTCTCTCTCCTCTCATCTTCCTCCGCCGAGGCGACTGTTGATCGCCGCTGGCAGAAATGAGAGCGTCTCCACAGGAGGCAGAACCCCACAGAGCGTGGCGGAGCAGCATGGCCGTGACATGCTCGTTTTGATTAGTTGTATTTTCATACCTCTCTAGGTTAATGTTTAGAGTTTATGCTGAACCTTGTGGACCTTTAGCTTCCCTGCTGCATGAAACATCTATAATAGACGCATTGCATTTGATGGATGTGTGGTGGCTTGCGTAAACCCTTGAGACGTAATTCACTGCATATGCTTTTGAAACTCTATAGGTTTTGTAGGATTGAAATGCGATGTGCAAGTTTTGCAGATCAGTGGGATGGGACGCAACAAGACGACGGACAGCCTTCTGCTTTCTATATTTTCCACAATTTAGGCATTTTACCAAATTTTTACTTCTTATCTGAGTCAACCACCCAGAAATTGTTTCATTGAATGGGTGAATTCAGTTAATGAAAAGGGAGAAAGTGAAAACTGTCCAATAAAGCAATAGGAAAAGAATCCCACTTTATACATGTGCACCAATTTAACAGAAATTACTCACGTTAGATTGTTGTGAAAAATATATATATTGTTTAAAAATATAAATAATAATTTTAAAAAATCCTCGGCATGCTGGTAGAGATTGATGATCACCTTGAAACAGTCCGGTTCCCACTTTCCCCCAGAGAGCTTGTCTGGGTTTAGGTCAGATAACTGGGTCGGTCATTCCATTACAGACCCCACTGCCGCCTTCTATTTTGGATATCACCATAGGGGCATGGTTGGGGTTTAGAAAATCTTTACATTTGACAGGAAGCTTGGAAACATTATGGGCACCACAAATCTAAGTACAGTTTTCTGAAATAAGACAAATAAAAAAAAAAAAAGTTCCATAGACAGAATAACTGAGAGGCGGCACGGCGGTGTAGTGGTTAGCACTGTCGCCTTGCACCTCCAGGGTCCGGGTTCGATTCCCGTCTCTGTGTGCATGGAGTTTGCATGTTCTCCTCGTGCCAATCCATCGCAGGGAACCAAAGACATTTAAGTTAGGTTAATCGCTATTCCCACATTGGCTGTAGTGTGTGAATGAGTGTATGACTGTGTGTGTGTATGTGTGTGCCCTGCGATGGATTGGCACCCTGTCCAGGGTGTACCCCGGCCTTGTGCCCTAAGTCTCCTGGGATAGGCTCCAGGTCCCCGTGAACCTGAATACAGGATTAAGCGATATAGATGAGTGAGTGAGTGAGTGAATGAGTATAACTGAGTGTAGCATTGAAAAATGGTTTCATTAAATGGATAATTTCAGTTAATAAAAAGTGACAAGGTGAAAATGGTTTACAAAGTTACATTCACACACTATGAAATTTACTGTAGAATTGGGCTCATTTACTCTAAATTTCATTTGCATTTATACACTGCCTGGCCAAAAAAGTCATAATTTCATAAGAGTAAAATTAGTAAGCTGCTTTATGTGAAGACACAAAACGTCATAAGAACTGACAAGATCGGGACTAAACAGCTGTGTGGAACCACTTATTAGTGAGACTAATCAGGAAGAAATGCTTGGATTTGTTTTGGGAGCATAAAGATTGGACTTGGAGCAAAGGAAAAAGGTTACGTGGTCTGAAGAGTTCAGATTGACCCTAATCCAGAGTGACGAGTGCATCAGAGTAAAACGGGAAGTGCATAAAGTGACACATCCATCATCCATAGTGGCCACTGGACAAGCCTCTGAAGGCAGTGTTATGATCTGGGGTTGCTTTAGTTGGTCAGGTCTAGACTCAGCAACATTATGCGCCAATAAAATTAAGTCAGCTGACGACCTGAATGTACTGAACGACCAGGAGTTTTTCCTTCTCTGATGGTGCAAGTACCTGTATATACCAAGACTCGGAGTGTGAAGAAGTGCATTACATTGTGCTGTAATCAATGCTAACTACTGTATGATTGAATGACATCTTGAATGAAAATTGCCTCCTAAACCTAATAACTGGTTGTGCCACCCTTGGTGGCAATAACTGCAATCAAGCATTTGCATTAAATGGCAATGGGTCTTTCATATCGTTGTGGAGGAATTTTGGTCCACTCTTCTTTTCAGAATTGTTTTAATTAAGCCACATTGGAGGGTTTTTAAGCATTTTTGATTTAGCAAGGGGCAATTACTTTTTTTACATAGTGCCAGGTAGACTTGATTAGACAGATTTTCTCACTAATAAATGAAATCATTATATCAAAACTGCATTTTGTTTTTACTCGTGTTCTCTTTGTCTGATATTAAAATTAGTTTGATGATCCCAATTTATTTAAGTGTGACAAATTGGCAAATAAATAAATAAAATTCAGCAGGTGAGCAAATACTGTACTTTTTCCTCCCACTGTATATAGTTTAATTCTATTCTCCAGTAATTTTTTTTTTTTCATTTGTAGTGATTTTTTCCTATTTTTAGGTCATGTAAACATTTCACTGCATATTATATTGATCAATTATATTTGAGATCGTACAGGGTACAATGGTAACAGTTTCTTTCTCTTTTATTTATATATTTTTTTAATTACTTTTAAGCAGGTTTTTGTCTGTACCAGCTATTTCTTGATTTTTCCCCCAAACCCCTGACTAGTGAACACCCTTACAACAGTGCCTAGTGGGTTTATTAGTCTATTTTTATAGTCTGTATAACCCCTAATATCTTAAGCTAGTCTTTAGTCATTGACGCGTAAATTCGTCTTTCTTTCTGAGCTTAACATGCTTGTTGGTTATTGTTAGAATACCTTCAGTTCAAATCTCTACAATTGTTCATGAAAAAAGACCGACATGACCCTCAAGTTCTTCTGTAAACAATGACAATGTCAGCTTTTAAGGCACTTATGGATACATTCATGCCATGAAGGTGACCTAGAGGCCAGAGAAGGCAGTCTAACTGTGTTGATGGCATACATGTTATTTATGAGGCTGCAGCTGGAGCGTCGATACGAAGTAATAATACACATACCTGATTTAGTGCTGATGGAATAACTGCTGGTTTTTAGGCAGGAGCAAAATTTAGGATGGCTGTCAGTGTTGTAAAATATTAACACAGAAGGCTGTCAGTGCCAGTCTGTGCAGATCAGACAAGAAGGAATCTGATCAAAGTTTCATGTGTCAGAAGTCATATACTCAAAACATTTTTCCCCCTAGAACATTTTTAAAAATATGATTTCCTGTTATTAGTTTTGTTATTTTTGTCTCATCTTAGGTTAATCAGACAAAAGCCTCCCCATGAACACTTGCAATATCAAAATATAGTTGCAAGCAACGATGACGGGCCCAATCACACTGTGCCATCACTACCCCAGGCACAACCTGTGTTATTCGAGTGCGTTAAGACCTCGAAAGAAGCCACAACTTTGCCTCTGACTGTTAAAAAACTGATGAAACCAAAAATTCTACATAAATACAATAAAAAATAAAAACTTGTATATACCGTATAACAAAGTATAAATGTTCTACACCAACATTCAATTTCATCTTCTATCTAAGAGGGACTTGCGATGAAACTTCTTGTGAACGTAAGAGTAAAACGGATTGACGACTTCAAGCACGGTACAGGGATGAGACTCTTTGCCACAGTAAAACATTTGAATGGTGCAAATGTTTTTAAGAAGACTGTCTTCCACTGCAGCCGTTCCCAAGAATATTCAGCGAGTGGAACGTCTAATTCTTGAAAATCAACATATAACTTGTGGAAGAGACGCATCTGTCTGTGGAAATGTACAGACAGTCATTCACAAACACCACCTACGTATTGCAGGAACTCAGCTGAGAGTTATTTCGACATCCTCCGACACTCACTCCGAGCCATTTTCACATGTTTGGGCCATTAAAGAAGTTCTTGAGAGGCCAGCGTTTCAGAAGTGAAGCAGGCTCCAGTGTACTGAGAAAACGTTCTACCTTGATGGTATCCACTAGTGAACCACTGGGATAAGTGCATTAATGTAGCAGGGGATTATATAGAGATATAAAGGGAGTCCCAATCCAAAGTCCCAGTTTGTCTTGAATGCCCCTTGCTTTACTAGCTGATCATAGCTAATCCCTTGTGGCTTTAGATGAGAAGGATATTGTACATATTGAATGCTAATATACCTTATGACTGGATTCCTTCCTCGATTCCTGATACTCTCATAATTCAGTTAAGTCTAACATGCAAGTTTCTACTAGAGAAAATGATGACTTATTGGATTAAGCATTAGCATCAATCTCCAACAGCTGTCAGAGTAGCTTTTACAAACTACCAGCGACTTCTGACTTATCAGATTTAAAAAATGTATTAGTCCTGATTATTTTTTAAAGGAATTTTCTGCAAGAATTAATAATTCAGTGTAGAGTGTCAGACATGGTTCATGGTTCTTACAGCCAACTTTTATTTACTTCTCCTGAAGTCGCAGAATTGCTTGACCCTAATTTCATGCTAGGTCATTCTGTCTAGCCACTGTGTCCGAAGTGTTGTATGTGATATTGGGAACTTGGAATTGAGGTGGCTTCCAAGTGGTCTGGAGGAAGGCCAAGATCAAATAAAATACCAATAAATGCATTCAAAGCAAATGTAGAGAATGGTATACGCAACGATCAGACATACAGTAGCACTACACCACTGCCATTTGAATGGACTAACATTGATTATCAATGATATACCCGTAAACCAGGCAACAGGATCATAGGCACCCAAGGCTCATCTAAACCCAAAAGCCAACCTGTGTGGTCCAATCCCACAGAAAAGCCAACCTGTGTGGTCCAATCCCACAGAAAAGCCAACCTGTGTGGTCCAATCCCACAGAAAAGTCAACCTGTGTGGTCCAATCCCACAGAAAAGCCAATGCAGCACAAACCACTGAAAAAGGTCAACGCTGCCCTTGACTGACAGACGCACCAGAACACCATCTCATCCTTTTACAAATGGGTCTTATCAGGCAAAGAGTTCAAGGTTGTTCACCCAGCCCTAAAATTCCCTGGATTTCAATCCCGCAGCGCATCCGAAGGATCCACCGCTATTGTCCTGGAGCCAGACACCACAACACACCTCAAAAGGTCTCGAGAAGCCAAAGCCACCCGGGTGGCCACCTTGTTAATTCGCTTTAACGTTATGGCTGATCGGTGTACATAAAAAGCACACAATTACTAAACATGCTCCTCATTTGAATGTACATGAGAAGAAAGAAAGACATGTATTTGGATGCAGATGCAGATCAAGATGATAAGACTGGTCAGATTGGTCTGAGCTGACAGGAAGGCTATAACTGAAATGACCACTCTTTTGCAACAACAGCGAACAAAAAAGCATTTCCAATGCACATTTAACCTTGAGGTGGATTGCCTCTCATTGGGTTGTGCTCCTCTCAGGAATCTGTGACCCTAGAGTGGGCACTACAAAACAAGTTATTGTTCAGTTATTTGTACCTTGAGGCACAGCGAAATTATTTTCTCGCATATCCCAATTAGGAAGCTGGGGTCAGAGCGCAGGGTCGGCCAGGATACAGCACCCCTGGAGCAGATACGGTAAAGGGCCTTCAAGTGGCAACTTGGTGGTGCTAGGGCTTGAACCCTCCCCCTTCCAATCAGTAACCCAGTATCCCACAGACATTTGAGCTACATCTGAAGCTTAAGGGTGGCAAAAGAAGAACAAGATAGTGGACACAATTTGGTATCAACAGCATGAATTCATGGAGCCAACCTGCCTTGTCTTAACAATTCAGGCTGGTGGTGGGGGTGTAATGAAAAATGCAGTCCCACTCTATTACCATGGTGTTCCTGATACAGTGTCTGCTGAGCGCATATCATTTTTTATCCAAGCCTACCAGATCAAGCATATATTATGGACCTCTCCTCTCTTCTTCCTCCCATTTCCAGATAGCTCATTACCAAATGAAATAGGAGCTCGGAAATGAACAGGTGAACTGATTGGTTTACGTGTTTGGAATAACAAATGAAGGTTCGTTCACAGAAATAAATTAAAGTGTGCACCGACATCCAATTAGCATCACAAGCAAAAAGAAAAGACTGCATTGTTGGGGCTTTACAACAGCTTTTAATGCTCATGCCCAGACTGTTGGGCATGTTTGTCTTCTTTTTTTTTTTTTTTCTCGTGTAGTTTTGGAAGATTTATCAGGCAAACCTTTCAGCATACTGGCAGCTGACCTTTCATTGCACATCATGTGATTCACATCGCCTGATTCTCATTCTGATTCTTCATTACTAGCATCATTGTGACTGACACATTCTTGGACACCATGAGTTATGCCAATCTGGTTTGAACCTGAAATGACTACATAATGATTTTTGTGGTTTGTTGTTTCTATAACAGAAATGTTTATTCACATATTCACCTACAGTACCATTAGCAGTATAGATTGTATTACACGGTCACACTGTGTTCATTTATTTAAGAATAACACATTTTTATTGTTTTAAAATCTTCTATACAAGGCTTGGGTGGGTTTCTCTGGGTTCCTCCCATAGTCCAAAGACATGCAAATTAGCCTAAATGTCTTTTCCTAATTCCCTCTAGTGTGTGAGTGAGTGTGTGCATGCTTATGCCGTGTGATGGATTGGCACCCCATCCAGGGTGCACCCTGCCTTTGCCCTGAGTACCCTTGGATAACCTCCAGGCCTCCCGTGAGCCGTGAAGGGTAACGGTATTAAGAATGAGTGAATGAGTTATATATAATGATGATTTATGATTTTAAAAATGTCATTCTCTCACTAAGAAACCTCAAAGCCAAACTCTGCTGTCACAATGACACTAGAGACTCCTTTTAGCAACATCAAGCAAAAATGTCTTAAAGCCAGGCAGTAGAATTCGCTATTGAGGGTCTGGCCCCCTGGAGATGAGTTATCGGTGCCCAATGGCGCGGATATTGAAAAAATGATGAGCATGCACTTTGGCAAGCTGCGGACCTGCCTCGCCTTTTTCAGTCGTGGAGATGATGGGGTCTTCCACTGTGAAGACCCCCGTTTCGTCTCAGGGTCGTACCCATACACCCCTGTTTCGTCACAGGTAATGAACCTCTACATGAAGGACGCGGATGGTTAATTTGCCCGGTTTCATGCAGAATTTTACATTCGCTCTTCTTCCAACCTCCTGTCCGTGATGAATAAGCAGACGTGGTGAGAATTGCACCAGCTGCACAGCTCCCGATGTACAGAGGACGATGTCTTTTGGCACACTGACTTATGAAGTTTGGTGTTCCCTGCGACTGTGCCTGCAGCCTTGTGCTGCCATCTGCTGTGTATATCTGTATTTTGTGCCTTGGATGGGTCTCTACTGGTTCTAGGGTGGGTTTCTCATGTTTTAGGTTCCACCTACTTTAGCCAGTAGCTTACAGTGGCTTTTGCTTCCTGCGATCCATTACATTATCACTCGCATTTATCTTGTTGATCCTGCCTCCTGATTGCTGACTGGTTGAACAAGGGACTGGAAATCTACATTGCCGCTGTCCTTAATCGTTTGAGTGTTACGTAAAGAAACTGTGTATCACCCAAAACATTATACCTTTGATCTTTTACATACATATTGTGCTTATCATTTACCGGATTTCCAAAATGCTTCATTCTTCTTCAACAAAAAAGTCTAAGTAATCGACAACTCTTCATTAACCATTTTTCATTATGGGATGATTGAAGTGCAAAAAATCTGTTTATATTAAAATGTTCCACAGGTTCATTTTCCAACCTAGATTTCGGGTTCTACCACTCAAGGGAGTTGAAGCAGTTCATAACCTCAGCCTTGCGCCTCATGTTCTTCGACTTGGGCTGATCCCAGTTCCGCTTAGTTGAGTCACCTCATCAGCTGGCGTGTTAACAGTGCCGGGACCCCCGTGGCGACGTGAGAAACACGGGAAGTCTTTGTCCGACTTCTGAATCCAGCACATTTTATACAAGTTTTAGGACTCTATTTACTATTCTTTCTCGTCCTCTTTGTCGTCATTCATTTGATAGAATTTGTGCTGGAAAATTGCGCTCAAACTCTTCTCGTTTGTCTTAATTTGCTGCGGTTTTGAGTGTTAAACAGATAACGAGATTATATCCATGGCAGCTGGCAGGATTTTTGTGAATTATTACCGCTGTGTTAGTGCGAAGCGGTGAGGGGATGGAGAGGGACAGTAAACAGATTGATGGAAAAGGAGAACTAATGTAAAGATGGAGAATATATATCCATGTCTCCCCGTCCGTCAATCGAAATGTCACAGACAGCAGGAGGCTCGGAGTTCCCTTTCGGCTGAAGTCTGATCCCAGCATGAAATATAAATGCAAGGTGTGTTGATTTAGTTGTTTGGCATTAAGGGTGTGACACAATAAAAGAGCAGCAATGACAAGTAAGGGAGCCTAATGGGGGACAACTTTACAATGTGCTGTATTTTAAATAAAAAAATCATAAAAATCACGGATGTTCAAATCAAACTGGGACTTTTTATTGCGCAGAATAACAGAACACGTTTATGAGAGTAAGACCTACCTTTCTTTCACTGGCCTCATAGGAACCCCTTTAATGGACCAAACATGTGAAAAGGGCTTGGAGAGGGTCGTGACTGTCAATCCGTGGCCAAAAGATTTGAGGATGACACGAATATTAATTTTCACAGAGTCTGCTGCTTCAGTGTGTTTTTAAAGATCTTTGCCATTCGTCCTGGCTTGCTGTCAATCAACTTCTGGTCCACATCCTGATTGATTGCAGCCCATTCTTGCATAATCAATTGTTCAGAATTTGTTGGTTTTTGATTGACCACATGTTCCCAACTTGACAAAAAAAAAAAAAAACATCTATCTGAGAAAGATCATTAAAGCAGCAGACTCAGTGAAAATTTAATATTTGTGTCATTCTCAAGCATTTTGGCCATGGCTGTACAGGGGATGTGGCAGTAATTCCCAGCCGAGTTCCCGTGACTTGCAAGTGGTGTTCATGTGAGTACAGTTCCCACAGACAGCTGCATCTTTTCTGCTTGCTGAATGTCACAGGAAGGAGCAGACTACAGTGGGATCTGAGCCACCTCGGCCGGGAACATCATTCACGGACTTATGGCCTTCTTTAAAACCTTTGCACCGTTCAAATGTTTTACTGCAGCCAAGAAGCCTCAAGTGCTTGGAGTAAATATAAGTCAATCAATCATTTATGAGAAATTTCATCACAAGTCCCGGTTTGATTGAACCATCCCAACCCCCCAAACTTTCTTCAGGTTCTCTTCGACAGCTGTTTGCAAGAAGTTACACCTGGTGAAATTTGATAATGTCCTAGAGAAGTAATAGAATGCGAGTTCTGGTGGTAGAACGTCCAAAAAGCCTTTTTATTTTTAGATATGTTCACCTCCGATAAATTGTGCCATAAGTAAAGGAATTATTGTACAAATTTGCTCCTCATACTGTCTGAAGTCTATGAAGCGTATCATGTTTGTCAGTATATTTGGATGATATTTGTTGACCGCGATTTTCATGCAGTGCCGCAGACTCGACGGCATTCGGATCGTGATTTAAACAGACTAAAGCAGCTATTCTTGTAATATCCCTCTGTTTATGCCTTCAGCATTGACGTTGACTAACAGCGTAAACCTTTCATAAACCTAGAGCCATCTTTTATTAAACATCAGCTTTTCATTCGTATGAATACCGTCTTGAGAACATTTTTGCATCACCGTTTCATATTCCAGGAACTGAACCATTCGAGCAAAAAAAAAAAAAAAAAAGAAATATATATATTTTTCTTTTTAAAGGATCAGAACTTAATCTTAAACACACAGCATGTAATTTTCCAGCTTGTTGGTTTATAATGATAAAACTGTTTTACATTTTATAATTTGTCGAAAACCTTAGTTATTCATCCCGAAGCCGCAGACAGGCAGCGCTGGCGCGCGCACCCGTGGTGAGCGGTGTGTAAAAAGAGCTCCGCTTAATAAATTGCTCAACATAGCCAGACAGCATCAGCTGAAACATTCGATAATTATTTTTCATGGTTCCTTGTTTATTTTAATTGTTGAAGCCTATTAATATCACCAGTATGTTTTATTCATATCGATGCCACAGAGCGGTGTAGATTCATTAATTAATAACAGCAGCTCATTTGCATTTATGGCATTTGGCAGGTGGCCTTACATTTATCTTATTTATACAACTGAGCACTTGGGGGTTAAGAGCCTTGTTTAGCCCTCCACATTAGTTCTGACTGTAACATTTAATTAATGTGCTTTTTCAAGTATGCTAATTCTCTTTTATTAAGCCCTCGGTGCCGACGTAGGGATGCGTACGGCATTCAGCGTATTCTTAGATGAGCTGCAGTATCGCAGTGCAGCCTTACTTTTTATGCAGAGCACCGAATCATAGCTTGGATAGAGTGTTTAATTTGAAACATATCCTTCCACAACTAGCGGAATTGACAAACCATGACTGTCGCGATCGGCAGTTAGTGTAACTAACAGGTGAAATTTTTGCATTTTTAAATGTTAAATTTTTTACCAGGACTACAGTATGCAGCTAAAGGGGGAGGAGAATAAAACATGGAGGTGGTGTGCAGGCCTATAAATCTCACAAGATCGTCTTTATACGTTCAAATGTTCCGTTTTAGAAAATCATCTCCGTTAACTTCCTGGTTCCGGGGTTAAATCCCAAATAGGGTTAAGTGTAAAACTAGTGCACACCATGTAGTGCCCTTGATTAGGATTTACAGAGGGATTCAGCCATGTGTTAGAAGCTAGCCAGCTTGGTAGCTCGCCTTAGGCGTAAATAAAACAACACAAAGGCAATTAGAAATAAAACCGATTATTAAGTAGTCAAAGTGCTGTTTAGTTAAACATCCCAGTGCTGCTACCGTCTATCACTCATGGAATGCCTCTCGTCCAGTCAGATTACTTGGTCAAAACTTATTGTTGTATACTGTAATAAACATTAGAACGCTGCTCTTTTATTGCTGTTTAAATGTCCTTTTCTGCTAGTCCACTAGGTGGCGGTAATGCACCAACTGCTCTAAAAACTCTAAAGAAGAAGTTGTGTGCAACGCTCACAAAATGCGATTATTTTTTAAAGAAAGATGCGAGCGGTTTATTGCAAAAGCTGTAATAATTTTTTTTCAAGGAATTCACAAATTTTAGACCGTTAAAACCAATAGGAAGTTTATCTAAATAATTTAAAAAGTGTAAGATTTTCAATGCAAAACTAACCAACAAAAGCTCAATTAAATTGCGTAATCATAATCAATTAAATCACACAGCTGTATCTTTAAAAGATGAGATTTTTTATAGTAAAATTTAGAAAATATGAATCAATAGTATTTTATTTATTTATTTATTTATTTTAGAGCATGCAGCTCCTTAAAATTCGTCAGGACCCCAGAGTAAATCACATTGAACAATTCTGCTTGTCCACTCCTGACCTTTAAGTGCGGAAATTAAAGAAGTCCAGCATTAATAAGTGCAGCCAGTGCTTTTGTTTGATCACAAGCAGCTCATTGAAGAGCCTTGACGAAGAGCCCGGTTTTAAAACCTGTCACTGCGAAACAATGTTTTTTATTATGAAACCTCTGATTGCAGGGTCTATGATTCATCTGTTTGTTAAAAGACCTCATTATATCAGCCGTATTCATTAGCTTGGAAATTGCCCCAACATCAAAGGAGGATTTGATCAGTGGTGGATGAACGTCACTTCCTTTTTTATTATTTAAAAACAACACACTTGTCTTATATTGATGAAATTAATGCGATTTGATTTTATTCTCTTCAACAGCGCCCGTCCTTATTAAACCAAATGCATGGTTCTTTACTTGCGGCAGGACCGTGAACAAGTAGAACAAGTGTTGAGTCATTGAGGGCAAACATGTGGAATGTACTAGCCGGAGCAGGTCAGTCACCTATCCTGAACCCAATTGAGCATTTCACTAAAGACGAAATGGCCCCGAAACAGGCAGGAGCTGAAATTGGCAATAACAGGACTGATGGAGCATGACGGCTACCGCATGTGACATCGTTAAGATCCCAGTAAATGACACACATTGTGTTGACACATGCTGTCTGGAGTTTTTTCAAGTAATTCTTCTTATTATGTTGGTCTTTTTTTTCCCCCCCTTTATTAGTTTATGGCAAATTGTTCTATTGCTTTTTTAAAGGAAAATCCTCAACCACTCGTGCATAAGAATGTCCCTCTTCAATGGCATCCGAGATTTATTTTATGAGTCTCTCTCAGGCATGCAACCTCTTCCATAATTTTTACTGAAATTGAAGGAGACGGGTTCATGTCTGAAAAGGCCGAATCGTACTAGGTTGACACTAGTAACTTTTCAGTAATGGATCACTTTCAACCCAGAACAAGTCTGCGTGTCTCACGTTTACAGACAGACATGCAGACCCTTTCAACATACTCACTGTACAGGACGTAGTGCGTAAAGGTGAACAGGCCAATCATGGCAATCTAGAAAACAATGCAGTAAAGCCACAAGTGGCACTGTGGCGTAGTGCATAACACAGTGGCCTCACACCCCCTGGGTCGAGGGTTTTATTCCCGACTTGGGTCTGTATGCATGGAGTTTGCATGTTCTCCCCGTGCTTTGTTGGTTTCCTCCCGCAGTCCAAAGGCATTCAGATTAGGCCAGTTGGTATTCCCAAATGTCCCATAGTGTATGAATGAATGTGTTGTATCCTGGGATAGGCGCCTGGCTTCTTTATAAGCTTCTTTTTTTTTTTATAAGTGGTATAGAAAAATAAATGAAAGCTATGAGTCATGTTGCCAGATTGGGTCAGTTTACCTGTTGGCTGCTTTTAAAAAAAAATTAACAATGATCATGCGTCTAGTCAATAAATTAGTCTGTTATTAAGCTCTATAATGTTGAAATTTAAATGGTCTTTACCATGATGATATTAATAAAACCAAAAAAACCTAAAAAATAAATAAATAAACGCAGTAACCTAATGAACCAGTGTAAGGATGTATTTATTGATGGAGACTTTAAAGCACTTATGAACTTGTAAGTCTCTCTGGATAATGGCATCTTCCAAATGCTGCAAATGTAACAGCAAAAAAAAACTTAGTGTGTGTGTTTGTGGGAGAGAGAGAGATCAACGAAATATTTCAAGTTGCGACAAAGTTTACTTTTTTTTTTTTTCTACAACCAAAATTGAGGGTTTTTAACCACTTTATTCATATGATTTCGTTGATCTGGCAACCCTGGGTTATATTATATGCCACTTGATTTAGTGATCACCGACTCCGAGGCAGGAATCGAACCCGCACCCTGGAGGTGCCAATTAGCGCTTAGAAAATACAAATACATCCTTTTTCTACGTACAGTAATCCACTTGCTTGTCAACACGCTTTGACGATTCCCTCGGATATCAATCCTTTGTGTTTAAAAAGCGCCTCAGTGTAACGAGCACTGCTGATTGTTGAACCTTTTTCTCTGATAATGTTCCAATACTGCTTCGTGAGAAACCCCGTAAACTTTAAGCATTGATGAATTTTCCAGCTGATGGTCATTTCTATGGGCCTGGTACCTTCTCCGGAGGTTTCTACCATTTCGGATTCTTCGTCTACGAGCTAATCACTGGGCTTTTTCTAAATGTACTTATGTCTCTATTAAAATTACGCACTTATTGTTTTAGTTACAGCTCCCAGATTTCTGTGAGACACAAAGTAACTGGTATTGAGATCGTACAGTATGTGCGTGAACATCTGGCAAAAACCTCAAATCTTGCTGGACAAGGTTCCTTTGACCTCTGATGAACAGCTGAATAGGCTTTTTTTTTTTTCTTGTCTTTTCCACTTTCAAGAGTCTTAGCTTCATAGTGCTACAGTTTAGCACCTTCAAACTGTGGCACTATGAAGCTACCTTCAGTTTAGCAAACTTTTCAATAAGTCGATGAAAACCTGTGAACACTTCAGTGTTTGACTTTCTATCCCTGTACTGTTCCCTCCTCCACAATCAAGCGGCGAAATGCCACCGAAAAATTACTTTCCAAATTATTGGTTGTTGAGAGATGGGCAAATAAACGCGGTTCAAATCAAATGAAAAAGTCAATGGCGCGCAGGACGATTTTTTGATTGTGACCTGGGAAGAAAGCAAACCCTGAGGGAGAACAAAGGAGATGCACAATCATGATAAGGTGTAAAGCAGAAAGGAAGTGGGTTTCAGAAGAGACTCGGGCTATATTGATCTTAACATCCGTCAAACAAACTGCTGTCGTCTGGGACCTGTCTCAGCATCCCAGAGTCCTCTGGCAACTTTAGAGGACTCGGTTTGACGCTGCTGATAAAGCCGGGGGGGGGGGGGTTCAGGGGGGGATATTTGGGTATATTTCTCTTGTACAAAAAAAAAAAAAAGGGAAGTTCAAGCTTGTTTTTGTTTTTTTGTTTGTCTAATGGACCATGATTAATAATAATAATAATAATAATAATAATAAATGATGCCCTTCACAGGTCACGTCGCAATATTAATATTAGAAGCATGCATAAAAATAACAACTCAACAACGTGTCTTCAGCTGCATCATTTATGCACTTATTTACAGCCTCGAGTCTGAAAGTAATTAATGAGAGTTCACGAGCAGTTCTGCCTCCGCTGCCTCGTCTCAGCCCAGGTCTCAAGAACCACCTTGAGCCAGTTCCATGCTAATGATAAACGGTAATGCGAACGCAACTGTAATTAAAATGTAAATGGAATGAATGATTTGTTTTCTAAGACGTGATCGTTTTTGTTCACGTTCACCGAACGGTCTGCGAATGAAAAGTGTGTGTGAAGAGCAGAGTTGATCTACTGACCTCACCTTCCGCCTTTTTTTTTTTTATTTCTTTTTTTAATGCGCTTTATGATGTGTCGGTTTATTGCGCCATATTGGTGTCAGTTCTTCTAATTCTGAAAATCAAGCCTGGCGATAAAACCGGCAGTGCGTATTGATAGCCTGGACGCGTCGACAGTTTAATCTCCTGTTTAAGGATTTCTGTCTCAGCAGGTCAAAAGGTTCAATGTCAAGGAAGCCGGCGCTAAATTGACGGTTCAGGTTCTCATGCGTGTCCTTAAATCATAACGATTCTTTTGACGGGGAAACGTCGGCGGATAAAGCACCCATGATTATACAGTAGTGTCCTTACAAGTTTTGGCTTTCAGAGTTTTCTGCTGCATGAATTACATAAGGCAGTGCAAGTCCGTGGGGCTCTTTTTTTTCTTTTTTTTTTTTTTTTTAATGCTGACCTTTCTCGAAGAGTACTTTTGGAGACCAGGACTGATAAAATGCTATTTTGAAATCACAAGAGGTTCGGGAATATTAATGTTCCTTCTTCTTCTTCTTCTTTTCTTTGAAAAAAACTTTCAAAAACGAAAGTATTTGAAAATGTACTTTGTATATGGGCTCCAGGGTTCAATCTGATTACTTTTCCCCCCAAGGGGACATCTAAAGGGGATGTATTATGCGAAATTCACTTTTTAATCATTTTGGGACATTCGGATGGTTTGGCTGACCACACAAAAATAACAGGGGCAAAATATCCTGACAGTTTTTTTGTTGTTGTTGTTGTTGTTGTTTTTTTTTCCAGATTTGTACTGTCTGTGGGAAAACACATACTGTAGTTATGACGAGGTCCTAAACATGGACGCCTCTGGTCTCTCTATTGTTATTATTGTGGCTAGGATGTAATGCACTTACTCAATGCCCGTTCATTTAAATGGTGCATTTGGAGTGAAAAGTAGTGAAACAGAAATGCATTAAAAAAGTGAGAGAGTAAAGTAACAGGGTGAGTCAAAAATGATCTGCATTCTGACAGTAGAATTTATTTCATTTAACTTTTAGAAAAGACAAATACGTAATTTTTCGACATAGTCTCCTTGTTCTTGAATACACTTTGTCCATCCGTGAACAAGCTTTCTTTTAATCATTAAAAAGTTTTCGGCTGAGCTGCGAGCCACAACTGCACCGCTGCCTTCATTTCTTCATCAGAAGTGAATCTTCGTCCTCGTAGGTCTGATGTTAGGCGACCAAACAGGTGGAAGTGTGATGGAGTGTACAGACGTGCATCGGCATCCGAGATCACGACGCGCCCTTCGATATCGGTCCTCTGTGTTTAACCTGAAGCGTCTCACTGTAACGAGCTGATTGTTGAACCTTTTTCCTGATAATGTTCCAATACTGGGTCTGGAGAATCGCAGAAAACTGTAAGCGTTGATGAATTTTCCAGCTGATGGTCGAATTTTTTTCGGATGTTTCCGTTCCGTACTCTGCCGTTTACTCCCAGACTCGTAGTGAGGAATCCACGTCAATGCAAGAAGTATTGTGGCTGTTTTTTATTTTTGTTTTTTTCCCCTTTGCATTGTGTTCATGCATCGTAAGACTTTTCATTATTAACTGACTCCTTTCTTTCTCAGTTTCCTTTCTGAACAGCTCTTTATCTATTCTTTTTGTTTCAAACGTAAAATAAAATGCATCAATTACTTATGCTTTAATGATGTACTCAGAAATGCTTATTACTGTCATTATTATAAGTTATAGTCTATAGGCATGCTGTATATATTCAATAATAAAAGCACTAATGCGTAAATAAAAGTCTCTGGGTATGAGATGTGTGTATAGGGAGGAGCGTGTTAAACTCGACCCAAAAAAGGAGGGAATTCGCACACTCTGATGACATAGGGGTGACGACATAGTGCCTGGGGCCCTACAGTATATTATTAGTAAATAATCAGTCTGTGATTGATACTAGTATATCATTATGACGTATTATTAATTTCCCTGCCTTTTTGAGAGTGTTGTCCTCCCTGGACGAAAGCATCCACATGGCAGTAAAAGAGTCTACGGAGACGAGGATTAACTTGCTTAGAGGGGAATTATTGAACGCGAAGCACAAGCTGAGGTGTTTTCGCCTCTAGAATAGGTCTAGTGCTCAGTTAAGTGTTTCGCAAAGAGCTAGGTCTTCAGTCTTCATTTGAAGGCAGCCAGTGACTCAGCTGTTCAGACAGCCAGGAGAAGTCTGACGCATGTCTCTCTCCTGTCTTGAGGGATGGTGGGTCAAATCAAGCCTTGAAAGAAACTTTCTTTCTTTTTTTTCGCCGAGGGCTGGGGGGAGGTGCTGGTCCAGTTTGGGATTTTCGGTAAGCAGGAGTGAGCGTGCGGCGTGCGGTGCGGTGTGGATGTATTTAAAGAAACAAAGCACACAAGCTGTTTCGGTGGTCTGATGGGACGCAGGGGAAAACCTGCCAGGAGCGTCTTGCAGTTGATTAATCTCGAGACGACCAGGGAATGAACAAGCACCCTGCGGAAAGAAATGTCCTGCTCTTTCTGATTTAAATGAGGAACCTAAAGGAGCGAGTCAGATTAGCTCCAGAACAACCCCAATCACCTGCAACAGGCTTAATCATTTCATCTTCAGGGATCGTACCCAGACATGACGCCGAGCGATGTTTAGTCTGTGCTATATTAGAAAAACATGTGCACATGCCTGTTTTTCAACTCTCCCATATTAGCCCAATATATCCCATATTATCTCCAACACACACTACAGAAAATCTGCTGCATTTTCTTGTACTGTTGAAGGAAACCGGAGAACCCAGAGGAAACCCACAGAGAAAAACAAACAAAAAAAACATTCCAGGACGAGGTGCATTATACTTCATTAAATCTCAATTTCAAAATCCCCCGCAATCATAAACAATAAGAAAGAAAAGAAATTATTTTCCCCAGATTGTTCCGTAATCACAAAAACATTTTCACACTAATTGGATTTACATCTTTCCGAAATGAAGCCTCAAGGTGAAAATAGCGTAAGCATTCTTTATTTCCAGGTTTACTCCTGTAATGAATATGCATGAAAAATATTGCAATCACTCTGGGACCCGGTGTGGTGAAGCTGCACGATCCTGACTAACAAAACCGGCCATGGAGCGTGATGGAAACATATCCGGGGGCAGAAATACAAAACAAGGTCGTTTGCATATCGGCAATATTCCGTCGGGGTCGAGGCTAATGACCCCAGAGCTACCAATGCCCGCTAACACAAATGTGAAATTCAAGCTCACAAGCAAACAAGCTCGACTTGAGTTACAGGGAAGTAACAGTACAGGGAAGTGCACTGAACATCGATTAGTGGCCTCAAAAAGATCAAAGGACGGACCTTGACATTTCAGGTCTTTTTATCTTTCGTGTTATGTTATTTCCAGTCATTTCCTGATTGAGGGGTTTGCTTTGCTTAGGAATACATGTTTGTATCCCGCTTAATTCCTGACCTCAGAACTAGCTCCCCTAGTGGTCCATGATGCAACAGCATGCAGTCAGAATCATTACAGTCGTACGATCTTGCTGTCAGATTTCTAAAACTGGTCATTCAGCTGTGAAAGAAATCTCATCTAAATGCAAGTGTGTGAGATTGTGCTCATAAACTCTTTGTCTCTCTATTTATCTCCGGCTATTTACGCGGTGTGCCTCGCACGCTTACAGTAAAACTCTCACGTACACACACCTTGAGGGTGACCCATGACTCAGGAGAGAACACGTTTTATGTTGTGTTTTAGTATTTTAGAAACGACGGTCATCTAGGACGTGTTTGCATACGCATGCCCATCCTTGTCACCATCAGATCGATACCAAATAGCCTTTACTGACCAGATTTATTCTAGGAGGAAACATTTCTTTCCTGATGGGACACATTTCTTTCCTCCCCCCACCCGCCACATTTACAGGTCACACCAGCAGATGGCAGATGGAAATGTACATCATATAAAAGATGTAAATCATACGTCACATTCACTAGAGCACTATATAGCTTGTTCAGTTTCCTCCGCATACTCTGGTTTCCTCCCACAGTCCGAAGACATGCAGATTAGGCTAGTTGGCATTTCCAAATCCCCCCTAGTGTGTGAGTGTGTGCGGGCTTGTGCCCCATGATGGACTGGCACCCGGTCCCAGTTGCACAAGTGCCTCGGAATTGGTGCCCTGTACAGGATATATAAATATATATATAAAGAGAGAGAGAGAGAGAGAGAGACTGACCCCTTCTGTGAGGAATAAAATGTGATGTTGTGTTTTGCTCTATAACAGAAAGTCCTGAGATGATTTATCCAAATTGTCAACAATCATCATTTTTATTAATTAAAGATGGCAGATTTAGTGCACACGTCATCAACTTGTTCGCATCTTTGTAAGCTTTTATGCCTTTTGTGGGGTTTTATGCAAGTAAGCAAATGTAAATCAGCGTGTTTGGTAATTAATGTTCAAACTGTGTGAGTATGAACAGAATGAAAGAAACAAATTTTTTGTTTAGTTCGGCCTGTGAAAAACATTTATACCCAGGTTTAAAAGAAACGTTGATGAAACATATATTTTATAATGTTAAAATCTATAAATGTTTAAATAAATGCTATATACTGTATATATATATATATATATATATATATAAAGATTTACTATGTAAATAGCATTTATTTAAACAGTGCTTGAACTAGCTCAAACTTTAGACTAATGTGTTCTCAAAAAGTACTAAAGATCAGATTTTAATTAAATGTACCACTAATACGCTTTGGTTTGACAGATATCCCAAGTCTTATTCTGTCTCGATTTATGCAGCAGCCTACTCTGTCATTTTTATAAAGTGTAATAAAATGTGAAAAAAAAAATTACCATAGAACTACAGGAGGTAAGAAATGAGGACAGGCAGAGGTAATGGGGCGAATCTCAGCGAGGATGTCACTTTTACTGGAATTAGATTTTTCCATCTGTGTGTGTGTGTGTGTGTGTGTGTGTGTGTGTGTGTGTGTGTGTGTGTGTGTGTGCTGTTCAATACGACAGTACGACAAAAAATCCTGTCCTTGTGTTTAGGAGACTAGAGAGCGAGAGTACTCCTGTTACCTTTGTGTTTGTCAGGTTGTACAGTACGTACCTTGTATGTATTACATTTATGTTAGTAGGGTCCGACAGATCTCGGTAGGATCTGTAAAGAAAGAAATTAATAAATGGGGGACTAAGAGTATAATCGGGACTTATTAAAGGAAAGTGAGTACGATAAAAGACAGTTCAAGTGCCTTGGCCAACAGGTTGTTCATTCCACCACTAAGCTATGGGATAGAGTACAAAAAAAAGACTGGATGATGGGTTTACTTGGGCCATGCTGGTAGAGTACATTTTATTTTGTTTTTTTAGGCAAGTATCTGCGTTTTAAATGTGATCCAAGCTAAGAGTACCATGGTGTACATGAAATGGGGCAATATACAGTAGGAGAACTTGGGACTTGGAATTCTGGACCACATTTACATTCATGCATTCGGCTCTTATCCAATTTTCATCGTGAAATGTTCACTATCAGCACTGAACCATCAGTCAAACACTATTAGGACGGATACCTAAGAAACAGACACACTATATAGACCAAAGTATTTGTCCAAACCTGTTAATTATTAATTTAGTTTCGATCAGGCCACTTGTCCCCTAGTGAAGGACAATCTTAATGAATGCACCAGCATACCAAGACATCTTGGACAATGCTATGCTTCCAACTTTGTGGCCACAGTTTGAGGAAGACCCTTCATGGGATATGAAGACATGGTCTGATGAGTTCGGTTTGGTTGATGAGTTCCCTGACCTCACAACCCCATCGAGCACCTTTGGGATGAACTGGAACAGGGATCGCGAGCCAGAACTTCTCATCCAACATCAGAGCCTGACCTCGTACAGTAAATGCTCCACAGAATGATTGCACATGCATTCCCACAGAAACTCTACAAAACCTTGTGTACAGCCTTCCAAGAAGAGTGGAAGATGTCATAGCTGCAAAACAGGGGCAAAGGTAGATGCATTTGCATACAATGTCCATGCAGGTTCAGCCAAAACCTTGCCCAGATAGTGTAGGTCTTTAGTCACCACTCAAAGACTGACAGTGCCTCGGCTTTATGAACAAGTTCATTCTACCACCAAAAAATGTCTGGATGCATGTCTTCCTTGATCCCACATTTTCAGTTCAGGATCCTGGTATGGACTTCATAACCTGGGTAAACTCAGCATGTGACATCAAATCATCTCACAAATCAACAATAAACAAAGTAGTACCTCTTACCTTTAATTAGGTTATAGATCAATCAATATGCTGACATATTCACAGGCTGCACTTGATGACGTTATTGGAATATGATGAAGTCCAGAGCTTCAAGGTCAGTTCAGTGACTGAGCAGGTCAACAAACTTTTCAAAACTTGTTCAGTTTTGAGTCTCGCATCAGTGTTTTTTGTAAGTGAGCAATCTACATCGTTTACTTTATTGGAGAAGCTAAAATATAACTACACAGTTAATGTGGTCCACTTTAACTTGATTACTTTAAGATGAAGTGTGGAGTAAATGCTGTCTTCCAGCAGGTCACTCACTCGTCGCCTATACCGCTTTATCCTGTATTCAGGACAATAAAGACTTGGGGTAGGAGGCGGGGTACACCTTGGACAGGGTGCCAATCCATCTCGGGGCACACACACACACACGCTCACACACTACGGGCAATCTGGGAAAGCCAATTCTCTTAACGTGCAGGTCTTTGAACTGTGGGAGGAAACTGGAGTGCACGGAGGAAACAAGCACGGGTAGAAGATGCAAACTCCATGCACACAGAGATGGGACTCGAACCCGGACCCTGGAGGTGCAAGGCGACAGTGCTAACCACTACACCACCGTGCCGCCCGGAAATGAATCTGAACTAGTAAAAGTGTCTGTACCAAAAAAACATAAAGAAATAGGGATGGTTTGAAAATTAAGAGAGAAGGGTGAGAGAAGGACGTGTGTGTGTGCGAATTAGAGAGTGAGAAAGCTCGAAGAAATCACAAGAGAAGGTGAGACAATGAAATGGAGAGCAGGATGACATGGAGTAGCCTGAACAGAATGACATTCAGAAGAAAACCTCATTTTTCTATGCATCTGTCTATCTCAGAGGGTTTCCAAGGGTGGACTTTGCATCAGTAGAGCTTAGATTTGCTTTCTTAACAGCTTGGTTTTAATCACTATGGACCAGTCGGGATATACTGTACACTTACCAGCCACTTCGGGATACTCTGCTCATGAATATACCACCGTGCAGCCATTCACGTGGGAGCAGAACCATGCATAAAACAAAGCTGACACAGGTCAAGAGCTTCGGTTCATTACAGTGGGGATAAGATTTTTGTGTTTCATCATGGAATGGTTCCTGTTGCCAGATGGTCTGGGTTGAGTATTTCAGAAACCGATGATCACCTGGGATTTTCAAAAGACTCTACACAGAATGGTGGAAAAGCCTAATTTATACCAGAGGACAAAAAGGTAAGGGCTAATGAACGAACTTCACACTGAGAGAAAGGCTACAGCAACTCGCACTGCCACTCCAATTCATCTCGCAAGGTTGAGGTCAGAGCTCCGAGCACGCTGCTCAAGATCTTCCATGGGGAACCTGCTTTTTATGCTCTCTCTCTCTCTCTGTTTAGTTGTTTTCCATATTTATTGGAATAAACCAATGAGCCAAGCATATAAATAATAGAATTTTAATTAAATGGGTCACTTTGACTTGAACAGAGCCTAAAGGTTAAGCATCTCTCACCCTACATATAAAAACTTTCGTACCTCTGATTAATAAGCGCTGTAAGAGACCATAGAGACCAAACCAAGCTGAAGATCAGAGATGTGCTACAGGCAGCCCTTGCCTCCTTGCCAACATCTTCATATTCTTATCTGGGCCATGTCCCAAATGAGACAAACGAGAAGGTTCTATGGGATGTTGTGCTTTCTCTCTCTCTCTCTCTCTCTCTCTCTCTCTCTCTATAATGTCGTCCTAGACTCTCAAAAACTCCCAAATCTCTACTAAATCGAAAGGTCACCATCTGCCGGTATCAAATCTCCACGCTCTTGGATTTAAGATGAGAGTCGAAATCTAGTGATCAGTGACCCATTCTCTTTTCTCTTACTTTTTATGGTCAAAATGAAAAAAAAAAAAAGTATGTTCTGAAAAGCCTCCTGAAAGTGTAAATGAGATCATTATAAAGTAATGTCTCGAGTTTCCTGAGAGCCACCTTGTATAAAAGTGATAAATGCTTAAAGGTTATCTTAAAGGGCAGATTTATTCATTGTTTTTTTTTCTGTTTTTTTTAACTCTCTTTATTCAAATGAAAGCCACCAAAAGTACCCTAGTTTGTTAGACTCAACACTTTCTGCCTTCAAATGTTAAAGGCTTGTAAACATTGACCTTTGAAAAACATAAAGATTATTTTTCTATCATAATTTTCCTTTTGAAACTGAATGAAAATTGCAAAAAAAAAGCAGCTTTTTGGGGAGGGAATGTATTGTATGGCTTACAATATACATATGTATATCACCCCCTATAGGGGTTTATAATGTAATGTAATTATTAATTATATATAATAATATATAATAATAATATATATATAATGTTCTAAGTAATTTCAGTATATTGTTTTGATTTTCTACAATTTTAAAAGGGGAATACGGCATCCTGCAAAGGAATGGGAACCCCAGGAGACTTGAGCTCTCAGATAACTTTGACCAAGGTATCAGACCTTAATTAGCCTGTTCGGGTCATGGCTTGTTCACAGCCATCGTTAGGAAAGGGCAGGTAATGCAAATTTTAAAGCAGGGGTGGATTGATCATGCTTTGCGGTTGTATTGCAGCCATTGAAACAGGGAACATTTCAATTGAAGAATGGATTCAGTAGAATTACAACAAGTTCTAGAAGTGAACATAAGACCATCTGTAAAAACCTGAAAAGTTGCTTCTACAAATGGATTATGATCCCAAATACATCTCAAAATCTACAATGGACTACTTCAGGGGGTGCAAGCTGAAGGTTTCTCACGGTCGTTTGACCTGAATATCATTGAAAATCTGTGGATAGACCCCAAAAGAGCATTGCGTGCAAGACGGCCCAGGAATCTTACAGAACTGGAAGATGTTATAAGGATGACTGGGTGAAAATCCCTCAAGCAAGAACTGGAAGAGTCTTGACTGGCTCCAAAAAAGCGTTTACAAGAGACGATACTTGCCACAGGGGTGCTACTAGGTACTAACTATGCAGGGTGCCCAAACTTTTGCTGCAGGCACTTTTCCTTTTCGGGTTATTTGAAAATGTAAAAAATGAAAATAAAATAACTTATTTAGTTTAAAATACAAAGGGAATGTGTCATCCTTAACTTTATGGCTTTTTGAGGTCATTTTCATCCAAGCCACTTGCTTAAGTAAAGAAATTTTTGACCAGGGGTGCCCAAACATACAGTATGCATGCCACTGTATTTACAGTACATACGGGGGTGAAAAGAAAAAAGGGTATTAAACAATGGTCATAAAGTCTATATTTCTATTACAGATTTATTGAAACAATTGTATTTGTAATTATGCTTTGCATGACAATGATTATTACTGTATGTCTCCAGATGTCTCTTTCACTGCTTTTTCACTGTACGCCACCATCTGTGCACAAGAACAATGGAATAGTCTGCTGCGATCTCAGCTTGCTCCTGAACAGTCAAGCCGCTGACCATCTTTATTTACGCTCGACTAGGGAAATATGAAATCCTATTTACTATCGTCTATTTAAAGACTCTTTTCATCATGGCTTCAGTGATAATACAAGTTCTATAGGCATTAAATAGGGCCTTAATTTTCACACACCCTATACACAACAGAGAGTCTACCACACTATCTGTTGTGTACTGTATACTGTATATATGTGTACACAGTCTTATGCAAAGGCTTAGGCACCCCTTGATAAATAACAGTGTCAAAGTATTTCTAAAGCTTTGAAATTGGTATTTACTAATCACAGCTGTTGCCATGCATCAGATCTAACGATCTGATTAAGGTCTGAAACCTTGTAAAAAGAATCTGAGTCTCTGGAGCTCTTGGGGTGCCCAAACTTTTGCACAGTGGCATAATAATGTTTTTATTTATTTATAAATATTGTGCATTTTTTTCCCCATTTCCAAGAGAGTCTGTGTTAACCCCTTTTCAATTAAAAAATCACCAAAATTTGTTATGGGTGCCGAAACTTTTGCATAAGAGTATATATATCCACGGTATCTGAAAATTAACTAGGCAATATTAAGGGCATTTCCCATTTTAAATATGAGTCCCAGTGTCCTGGCCTTTATAATACTTATATCACAGTGTGTAACTAATGGATAAGCTACTAATGACTTTTTTTTTTTTTAATATCTGTCAATACAATTTTGCTTTGCAAACCTACATACTTTACAAATCCTCCACATTACATGATGGGCATGAAAACTTCTTCATTCAAGACACTTCGGGGCTTTTAGAAATCGGAGGGAAACAAAAACCTCAGAAATGAAACATCTGTTGCCGCTTCCTGTAGGTAATTGGATGGGTGACCCGGAGCTCGCTTCAAACAGAGCCAAGGAGGCCACGGAATGAGCTGAGCAGGATGTGAATTATGCAGCTCAGGCCCAAGTGGCTATCTGGCAGCTAAGATGAGTCCACAACGGAGAGAAAAGCGTTTGATTTCTCTTCTCCCCCGATGGCAGTTGTTCATATTGCTGCAGCTGGGCAGTCTTTAGAGGTTCATCGGGAGTCAGGCCCCCTTGATCCCATCCGCGCATCCTCCAGAGCTCGGATCCTTTCAGCTGGAATCTGACTGTCTAATCGCATTGGCATTGAAGACGCAGACCAGTCTTGCGGCAATCAGCATCATTTGACTAGCCGTGTTTATGTTTTGTAAAAGAAAAGTTTATTTAAAGCCAAACCCTGAACCCTTTTAAACTATGGCGTAGATGTCTAATGGTGTAATCAGGGTTCGCCAAAATCTAACTTATCAAACTTGCACAGTTATCCACCCACTAGGTGAATACACACCCGCAAATACAGCTCCAAAAATAGTAATAAATGCTGACTAGCATGAATAAAGCTAATCAGTGTTGGTTTGAGTTACCATGCATGTAATTGCTACATACTGTATCAGGCTAGTTTCAAATCTACATTTGTGCCATCAATGCATTTCATTTGAGATCAGTATTAAACAATAATGAATAAATAGTGTTAGTTCCATGGACATTACTGTAGAGCTTTACAAATTTTTCTCGCATGTGCAACCCGGAGGCAACTTTGGCAAGGCAAGGACAACCTCTCTGAGATGACATGAGGAAGAAACCTTCGAAGGAACCAGATTCAAAAGGGAGCCCATCCTCATTTGATAGCGCAACCATAAGCCAAATCCCTTCTACACCTATTGAGCTTTCCACCTGGTGACTGATCGAGACTTCGGTCCAAAAAGTTTTGTGGCAATTTAAGTCCTGAAACTATTATAACGGGCCAACAAGCGGTGCAGTGGTAACGAGCTCACCCTATCATCCGGAGATTGCGGGTTTGAATGATGCTGTGGCCTCTCACAGCCGGAGCTGATTGGCCACAAGCTCTCTCAGATGGGAGGCTCTCTGTAGTTCTCTCATGTCAATTGCGGCTCTAAACCAATTCATCAGTTTGAGAAGATGCGGGTGTCTGGAGTCAAGTGGCTGAGAGGAAACGTGATAGTCTTTGGACCTTCTTGACTGGTAATTATAGCCTTGACGGGGGAAGTGCCCTAATGATGGGTGGAAATTGGATATGACTAAATTAGGGAGAAAATCAGGGTAACTACAGGTAATAGCCGATAATAAATCACTCATTCGTTCTGTATGCGGTACAGGATTGTGGGAGATTATCCCAGGAGACTCATGGTACTAGGACTGATGCACCCTGGACTGGGTCCCAGTCTATCGCAGAGCAAGCGCGAGCACACTCACTCACTCTTTTACGGGAAATTTGGACACACCAATTAGACTAACCCTCTATGCAGGGGACTCCACTCATGCAGACTTGGAATCAGGACATAGTAAAACTGTTTGTATCAAATGCAGTAAGCAGCCATCTTCATGGTTCCTCAGTGGCTACATGTACTGTATCTTTAGGCAGACCAATGGTGCCACCCTCAGCAGCAGTTAGTGCTGTGTGTGTGATGTGATGAGAACTTTAACCAGAAGTAGGGCATCAGAATGGATCAGGCAGGTCTGGAGGGCACGGGAGGTCACCGTCATTGGTATCTCAGGAGTGCCATGTGTAGAGACAGAGCAAACAGAGCAATAGAGACATAATTGGCTATTCTCACTGCCACATAATAGCTAGGGTCAGTATAGGGTTCTGGCAGGACTATAAATGACAGCATACTGTAGCTAATAGTGAGAACCTGAACCAAACACAGACATGAGGGCTCTCTGGGATGTAAGGCAACCAGTCACTTCTTGTCAAAAGAACTAAGTGATCTCATGGGAGTGAGAGGGCGAAAGCATAGAAACATATCAGTTCACCGTAAAACTGGTCCTCCATCAAAGAACAAGAGTCTTAAGTTTGCAGCCTAGACGTAAACAACGAGACTATGTCTGAGTCCTGGACACTAATAGGAAGCCTGTTCCAGAACTATGGCGCTTTGTAAGAAACAAACTTCCCCCCTCCTGATAGACTGTACAGTCCGTGAAAAAGGTTTATTTTCTTGCAGAAGGACATTTGCGTTAGTTGATCATTAATGGCTTTATTGATCAATTATAAATATAACCTGCAAGCAAACATTATAATTTCACGACCTCAATTTAGCATCTCATTTGGCTTTATTAAATACTGAGTATGTTGCATTGTACAGGGTACAATAAAAAATTTAATTTAACTAACTAAATAAATAAATAAATGCAAAATAGTAGTGTGTGCTGCTGTGGTGATTGCGACTAGGTTTCTAGTGGCAATACAATAGACCCAACTCTTTTTATTTATACATAATCATAGTCTTTTTCATTTTTTCAAACTATAATCAAATTATTATTGAGTTCTGTCTGTTTAATTTTTTTTTACAGGCTTTAAGTCAACTTTTTGTGCATAAAATGACAGTCTAGACAGTTTACCGGCAAAGCATATCGAAGCATTTTACTTAAATTCTTAAATATAATTACCATAATCTGATCATACTGTAGCACCCAGAAAACAGATTTCCCCCCCAAAAAATACAGTTCTTCATTTGCTGATTGGGGATACGGCTCAATAATAAGAGTTGTGTCCAGAGCAGCTGCTTCAGTGTATTTACATATTTTGTCCAGCTACAGGGGAGGCAGGGAAGGAAATTGTCTGGGGCCCTGAGCACTGAGAGCGTTTTTCAGGCTGATTGAATGAATTCATGAAAATGTCACAAAGCAATAACCTCTGGGAGGGGAAGTGTTCAGTACAGCGACGTCTAAAGGAAATACGGTACTCCTGAAGGGCCACGTCGTCTTGCTGATGTGTGCGTTTTGAAGATGACTTCAATAAGTGTGTTAAACAATGAGGACTTTACTTAGGATGAGGGACGTTCAAGTCGAACCAGGGATAGTGGTGACATTTCTCGTGAATAAAGATGTAAAACCGATTGACATTTACAAGTACAGGAGACTTCAAGCACAGTATGCTGATGAGACTCTTAGCCGTATATCACTCACCACCACCACCTGCACGCTACAGGAACCCGGTTAGGAATTACTGCCACATCTCCTGTACTGTCCTGTCCTCGCTCAAAGCCGTTTCATTTGGACAGTTTGGACAAGTTTTAAAGGAGTTCCTGGGAGGCCAGCGCTTTAGACTTGAGGCAGACAGTAAAATATAAAAGTTTCTGTACGTCTCACTGAATGGCCGATTAAACGTGTGAGAGATTCTGTAGTCATATCGACATGACCGTCACCACAATACGGATAAGGGGAATGAATGTCTTTAAGAAAGGGTGTTGACCATTGCTCCAGCGATACAGTAGGTGACTTCTGGTGGCCAGGATCCTTAGTTAAACTATTAGTTCCGTCTGAATATATTGTGTATACTACACATTTTAAAATGGAGCAAATATTACCACTGTCAAAACAACTTCTAATTAATGTCTGCTTAAGGAACTTTACCAGAAGGAACACAGACGTCTCCAAAACAGGGCCATCTTTAGTTAACTGGCGTTTGCCAGTGTAGCAGATCTCCTGATAATGAGCGACGGAGTACGTACTGTAAATGAGCACAGACACTTTTTCTTTTGGTTAACATATGGCCGACGGTGTACGTATTATGTACATCTTTCTACTGATCTAAAAAACAAACTTTTTCGCTTTTCATCTAATGGAATTGAAATGGTGTCAGTCCATTTGCTTTCATTTCATTGCGAGCATCATTTGGGAATGATGCACAGATGGTATCAGAAGAGAAGGCTGACTATAAATGGGAAGGAGGTTTACTTTTAGTCTGGGGTTTTTTTGTTTTGTTTTGTTTTTTTTATTGTTCTTTTGATGCTCAGATTCCACTTCTCAGTAGTGAAGATTTTGCTCCAATCAAAAGCAGTTGGAGTTCAAGAATGATATCCGAATGCTGCAAACTTACTGTATGCATTAAAACTGCGATTCTTGTTTCATCATGAATGCTTGTCCCAGTATAGTGTAGATATTCACAACACACTCATACTGGGGCAGGGGCATCTCGGTGCTTAGGGCATATTGGACTTCTGATCAGAAGGTTCAAACCTGATAACAACCAAGTTGACACTGTTGGGCCCTTGTGTGAGGCCCTCAACTGCTCGGATGTATTATGAGTTAAAAATACAAGTTGCTCTGGATAAATCCTGAACATACTCATTTTGTATACTGTAACAAAGTCCACTATTTGGTGCTTTTCTTTTCTTTTCTTTTTTGAGTTTTTGACTCTCAAGGTGATCTCAGGGAATAAACTCACATTTAAACCTATACCTGGATTTTTTTTTTATTCATTGTTTTTTTTTTTTTTTTTTTCATAGAGCTGGATGTCCACAATATTTTTTGAATCTTCCATCTCTGTAGCATTAATATCTCTGTTAGTATCTTCTCTGAGCGAAGAAAGAAAAAATCCAACTTGAATAACTACAAGCATGCTCGGATCAAATAATAGGCAAGTTCTCCAGTGGCGTTAATTAGTCAATCAGTAATTACCATCATCAGTGAGGAAATCCACCCAGTGTTTTGTGCACTGGGAGCTAAAATCCAATAAACACTTATGGAAACAGGAAATAAATTAAAAAGCCTGTTGATTAAATTCTGACACTTAATGCAACCTTGTAGTAAACAATCACTTTCGTGAATAAAAGTATACATAGTGCGAGGATATTATGCTTTATTATGAGGTTAGCTTTTTTAATTTTATTATTATTATTATTATGATTTTCTGACAGAAGTCCTAATTAAACAAGCCACTCAGAAACTGGCATTTAAGTAAAGCAGATTCGAGTTTTACTGCTCTCCCACTCTTGACATTTCATTTTTATTTATTTTTTTTGTTTGTTTTTTTTTTTTTTTTTTTTTTTTGCTATAATTGACCATGCAGTATGCATAATTTTTTTTTAAAGTGCATTATTATGCTAGTTTGTCACAACCGGTCTGCTTTAAAAATAAAAATAAAAATAAAAAAACATGCTTAAGCACCGTTCTTCTCTCGAAGCATGTTTCCTCATTCTTCATTTTGTTCACGCATTTAATTGCTGCACTTGCTACATTTTTTAAACCACGTTCTCCAGACTTTTAGAATATGCAAACGTCATTTGCATACATCCCCTATAAAGTCTGAACCACAGGTCCGAGGATCATCTTAGCCCCGCTTAGACGTTTCCCTCCAGGTGTTCGCGCTGTCGATTACCGCAACCTGCTCAAGGCTTGAACGGAATTATTTATTTATTTATTTATTTATTTATTTTTTACACTATATCCAGTAGCTAAATAACTTCCCTGGCGTTCCGAGGAAATGAGGTCAATCTAGTGTGAAATTCTGTTCACACCTATCCCATTTTGTCAAATTAAGCATTCGTAAAAGAAGCCAGATGCTGAACACGTTTGTCGGAGCCATGATTCATGGAGGTGTGATGTATTAGCTCTAATGTAAGCCGGTTGGTCTGTTTCATGTCACGAGTGAGGGAGGGGGGGGATCATTCAACTTTTATTAACTATTTATGATTTATAGATGCACTTTGTTCTCATGAACACAAAAGATGACAGAGAACACCCTGTGATTGATGGAGACGGAGCGGAGCGCACTGTCTATTTATCCCTCATTCCCTGATTTATTATTTTTTGCAGCACCCCGATGGCACCTGTGTCCCTAGAAATAAGGGACGTCTGAAACTTGCAGACATGCGGCGACGGAAAAGGGCTGTGTAGAGCATATACGAACTATATTATTCTGACACTACATGAAAGGATCGTCAACAAAAACACGGACAATATTTTAAGATAGAATGTGTCAAGGATGTCTCTGTCAAGCTTTGCATGTCCTCCTGGTCCTCACAGGCTCTTGTGTTTCCTCTTTTCCCCTTTATTCCCAGGACTGGAAAAAGATGCCGTTTGCTCTCACAACTCCAGGGACCAAGGTTCGATTCCCACCTCATGTCTGTGTGTGTGTGGAGTTTGCATGTTCTCCCTACACTTGGTGGGTTTCCTCCATGTCCTCCGGTTTCCTCCTACAGTCCAAAGATATGCAGGGTAGGCGAACTGGCGCTACCATTGTGATGGATTGGCAGCTGGTCCAGGTTTTACCCCGCCTACTGCCCCGAGTCCACTGGGATAGACGACTCGGTGAAGAGACAGTGATTATTCATTTATGATCCTGAAAGAAATCAGGGTTCAGAGGTGATGATGATAATTATACCCCTGTTTCTACTGTGAGAATGACGGATATTAAAAATTATATTTGAAATAAATGATTGAAACCGTTCTGTTCTTCGGGTTCTCTTTAATCACAGGGCTTTTAATGATACACCGCAGTCACGATCCAATTCACGAGTAAATGTAAAATGATGGCTGAATAGACCTTTTCTTATTTCAGCTACTGAAGAGCTCTTGTGTTGGGAGCTTTCCCACATTTAAGAATTTAATCCTGAACTGATGCGATCTTGAGATGTTAAAAAAAACAAAACAAAGGTTGTTCATCAGGAGGTTTTTAAGGGGACCTATTATACAAAATTCACTTTCATTTGGAGACGTTCAGATGGAGCTCTAGTGTGCATTTACTGTACAAAAAAAAAGATTTCCCAGCTTCGTCCTTATTCCTTTTTTGGTATTGGGTTAAACAGGCCAATTTGATTTCCACCATTGTGACCTCACATAAGAAGATCCCATCGCCCACCTTGTTGCTCAGCTCTGCAGTTGTCTCTCATCGTCCTGGCACGGCAGTAGTTCAAGGGGTCTTCAAGTCAATCTGACACTTTAGATTCTACAGAAAACCAGGTACGAGAGTAAAAACATCTCTTATTCTTCTATATAATCCGCTGCTACACTACACTAATGCACTCATCCCAGTGTTTCACTAGTGCTTGGATACCATCAAGGTAGAAAGTTTTCTCAGTACGCCGGAGCCATGATCAGGACTTTCTGCTTCTCGTCTGAAACGCTGGCCTCCCAGGAACTCCATTAACGCCCCAAACTTGTGGAAATGTCTTGGAGCGCGGTCAAGGGACGTGACGATGACTCCCAGACGAGTTCCTGTAACGTGCAAGTGGTGTTGGAGAAGGATTGTGTGTACAGTTCCCACAGACTGAAGCTGGTGAAAAGTGAAAAATCGATAGATTTTCAAGGATCACTGAACGTTCCCACCTTGGCTGGCTTAGTCATTCACAGCGTCATTAAAACATCTGCAGCCTTTAAATGTTTTACCGCGGCTAAGAGTCTCATCATCGTACTTTGATTGAAGTCCTCTTTAAATGCCAATCGGTTTTTACACCTTCATACACCATTAATTTCATCAGTTCGTTTTGACTTGAACGCCCCTTGTACTATATAGACAGTGAAGCAGCGCATTTGGAGGAGGAGTAAAATCAAGGCAGTTTGGGGTTTGATAAAATGCATTGTCTGAAGGGTATTCCAGCGGGAGTACGGTATTAACACGCACACTTTGGGGCGCTCTGGTTCTTGTGTTAACTCCTTTAATATGACACCTTTAAGGTTCATGTTAATATACTGAGCTGCTGGTACCGGACATTTCAGCAGCCTTAGACCCAACGTTGATGCCGCTTTAAGAAACTGAGACATGAACCGCCTCTGCCAACGCTAAATCAGTTTACACTGTAGACATGAGCAAGACCGTATGCTTACTGCTGTTATCCAATCTGCACAGGGTTGTGGCCTATGCGGTGTCTATCTGGTTGGCTTAATTAGGACTTAATTTGATTATCCCATCTGCCTTTGGCTCTTTTACTGAGAAAAGGCATTAAATCAGATTACAATCAGATACAAATCTGCATGTGAAGAATTCAACAAGTAAGGCAACGTCTCGTCTAGTGTTATTTTAAAAAGGAAATAAAGCAAAAATTTTTTTTTTTTTTTTTTTTTTGGAATCATGCAGCAAGACATTCTAATACTGTAAGTGCATAAGTAAGATTATTATATTATACATATCGCCTCGCACCTCCAGGGTCCTGGTCCGATGCCTGCCTTGGGGTCTGTGTGCATGTTGGTCACTTTAATAGGAACACCGTGCACCGTTCGCTTTCTCGTAGAAAACCCTTGTTGATATGACGGGTCAGACGAAAACGACCAGACTGTTTTGAAAATACAATGGTGAGCAGAAAAGCGGCTCAACAAATCCAGCATAACGCAGCGAATCTTTAATCCCCACCCCCAACATATCATCATCTATCCAGTTTCTGCCCACTGTGGCATCATACAGTAGCCCTGTCCTCGGCTGGGTCAGGTTTAATGATTTGCAGGTTTAATGATTTGCTTTTCTGCGCACCCTGGCTGTAAAAAGCGTCTGCTTAAAGTCCCGTTCCTGTCCGGCTGAAGCTGTGTAGATACCCTGCTCTGAGCGCACCGTGATGACATTTTCCTCCACCTGCATGAATGAACAGATGCTTCCGTTAAAGTGGTCGGTGAGACTCTATACATTAACGATACATAAAGGATATCACTCTTTATTACCCCGATTGCCCTCTCTCCGCCTCTCGCCCACCCTGTCTTTAATTTACTCTATTGTTTCCTATCAGTTTGTTGCAGATGGCCGTGCACAAACCCTATTAACACTATGCTCCCTCTCTCTCGCTCGCTCTCTCGCTTGCTCTCGCTCGTTTTACTTCTAATCCCAGAGTTTGTTGAAGGTGACTCAGTCTTGAACTGCCACCTCTACCTCCGCGTTTCCTCTCTGTTCTCATCTTTTATTATAGTTTACAGCATTAAGTGTCTCCTCCACTCAGTGTGCTTCAGTGAGTTTACTCTCTCTCTCTCTCTCTCTCTCTCCTGCGTCTTCAGCATGCTCCAGGTCACAGCGTGGGGACCGTGTGTGTGTGTGTGTGTGTGCGTGTGCATGTGTGTGTGTGTGTTGCAGCATCAGCTTCTCATCACTCTGCAGCATCAGTGAATTCTGCTGGCGGCACGGTGGTGTAGTGGTTAGCACTGTCGCCTTCCTTGCACCTCCAGGGTCCGGGTTCGATTCTCACATGGAGTTTGCATGTTCTCTCCGTGCTTGGTGGGTTTCCTCCTGGTACTCTGGTTTCCTCCCACAGTCAAAAGACATGCAGATTAGGCTAATTGGTGTTGCTAAATTGCCCGTAGTGTGTGTGTGACCTGCGATGGATTGGCACCCTGTCCAGGGTGTACCCTACCTCGTGCCCTACGTCTCCTGGGATAGGCTCCAGGCCCCCCGTGTCCCTGAATACAGGATTAAGCGGTATAGACGATGAGTGAGCGAGTGAATTCATTTCAAACTCCATCTCAAATAAAGTCACATTTTAAGTTAAAAAAAAGAAAAAAAAAAGGTTCTCTCTCTCCCTCTCTCTCTCTCGCTCTGTGAGCTACTTTTTACCCACCTAGCCATTAATCAACCTCCTAATATCTAAATGAAAAGACATTTACATTTGTCCGTTTATTCATCTCCTTGTTTTGCATCGTTGCTTTACTCCAGGTGATTTTTCGAACGTCACGCTTTTATTTTTATCATCGTCCATCATACGTTGCCACACGATAATTATTTTTTTTAACAAACTGGCTGACAGGATTAACCTTCATATCCCGTTTACTTGGCAAAGGCAGCCTCGTTAACGCAGGTCATCAGTTTTCATTTCATAGTGATCAGTTTTAATGTATATCAGGCGTCCGTACAATGCCATAGTTGATAGTTCCGGTCAGGAGTCCGCGTGACTCTAAGCGTGTCCCTGTCTTTGAGGTGTGAAGGATGGAATTTGTTTCTGCCCCAGAAGTTACAACGACGTCAGCAATCCGTCAGTGTCCATGTGTGAACTTGTATAACTTGCCTATGCCAGGAGACTTAGGGCACAAGGGTGCCAATACATCACAGGGCACATATACATACACACACTCACTCACACACTACAGTCAATTTGGGAACCTACATGTCTTTGGACTGTGGGAGGAAACCGGATCACCCGGAGGAAACCCACCAAGCACAGGGAGAACATGCAAACTCCATGCACACAGAGACGGGAATCGAACCCGGACCCTGGAGGTGCAAGGCGACAGTGCTAACCACTACACCACCGTGCACAGTACTGTAGGTATTAAATTCACTCATTCATCCATTCATTCACTCACTCATTTTTTGAGACTGAAGGAAGTTCAAGGACTCTTTAGAATTTTGACTTCCATGAAACATTTTATTGTGTTTATTTGCTGTATAACCCCGTAACAGCAGTGTGTTTTCCAACGGCACCATCACAACGCCATCAAAACGCGGATGTGTGTGTGGGACAGGAACCCGAAGATGAATTCAGTTGTGATGCCATTTGAGACACGGATCACTTCCACATTATCTTCTCGACATTTGAGGCAGGTTTGCGTCTCATCCAAGCAGAATTATTTCGTCGGCTCATCTCTGGACATCTTCTGCCCTCTAGTGTTCATTAGGTTCAGTCAACGATTCGGCCCTGACACACATGGGTAGGTTGTTTATGCACACGTGTTAAATGTGCCAGTTTCACCGTAAAACATTTATCTTGAAAGTGAATGTAGTAGAAACCAATAAAAAGGCCTGACATATAGCAGAGGCTAGATTCTTTTCTTAAATAGCCTATAAATCAGACAGACAGAAAACCTGTAATCACAGTACGCCATGTTTCTACACTATGTTACAGTACATTAGTGTCAATATGACTCATGCTTAAATTTTGTTTAATATGGGTAAGACTATGTAAGTATTTGAAAATGATGTCTAAGGTTACCAGGAGCCTGAAGGAGCCTCTCTCAGGAAATTAACCCTATGGCACCACAGGGGCTGTGATGGTGCACCCTGAAAGAGGTCGAAACTCATGGTACGACACAAGCACACAAGCTCATCCTCCTATAGTACTTCCCCAACTACGGGCAATTTGTAAACGCCAATCAGTCTACACCAGACTGGTTCTGGTTTTAGGACCGCAGGAGGAAATTGGAGTATCTGGAGATAACCCACCAAGCATGCAAATAAGATCAGCCCAGACTTTACTACCCCTGGCCAATGATTCCCCCTCCTCCTTGGGGAGACCAGATTATTTAAGACCATGAGTAAGATGATGTATGTCCAGCAAGTCCAGGCTTTGTTCCAAGGGCTCCATCTAGTGGAAAGTGCCTGATCCAGCCTCACCAAGAATCGACCAGATGTCGCATGTTAAGGTTCCAGAATCACTTCAATTGTCTTCTCCAAATTCTGGGGAGCATGAGGACTTTTGCTGAGCTCCTCATTCTACTGTACCATGGAAAGTTTTCCCAGATACCCTGATGAGGAACCTAATTTTTACTGCATGTTATCGTGACATTTCATCCAAATGCTGATGCTGAGCTAATCTTGTTTGTCTCGTTCTTTTTCTAATAAATAAGATCCCAAGATAATTAACCTCCCACACCAGGGGTAAGGTTTCTCATTTCTTACCAGAATCATGTGACTGTTGGTGGTTCACTTTGAAAATATCAGAAAGCTTTTTAGAAAGCCTATTACCTACGGTATAGTTCCCCATACTGAGAGCCTCCTCAACTTTGGTGGCATTTTAATGTCCATGAACAGCAGTGGAGACGAGACACACCCTTGACTGAGCCACCCAGATTTAAAGGTTTTAAACCAATGCTTGTAGTGACTCAGACACCCCATATTTAACAGCACTTACTCCAGTTGATGTTTATGTATCCATGATCATAGGCCTTCTCCAAAACCACAAAACACATGTAGACTAGATGAGCACTGCCTATGTTTCCTCACAAAGCTATAAAAGCGTCCAGAGGTGATCCTGGAACAACACACACACACACACACACACACACACACACACACACATGTTCCTTCTGAATCCTATTAAATAAGGAATCTAATTTGTTTAAATCCTTTTTTTGTTTTATTTTTGGATAGGGACCAAAATCATGTTTGCAAGTCCAAAAGCACTGCTCCAGATCTCCATGCCATATGGAAGCATGTCAATTGCGCAATCCCTTCTGGCTGAATCCCATCCACTATTAAGTGTTCTAATTGTTTCCTGTGCTGAAGTGTACTCAGCCACAGAGATGGACTTTAAAATACCTGAGATTTCTGGTTCTGCCTCCAAAACGGATGGCATCTCCACCTATTTGAGAAGCTTCCCAATTTGTGTTTATGTTATTCGGGAGACATCTCGTTTTACGTTGGAGCAGTTGAGGGTTAAGGGCCTTGCTCAAGGGCCCAACAGTGGCAACTTTTAAGTTCTTTACAACATTTCCGGCAAAGTTCAAAACTCTCCGGCACTTGCTCAGCACATTTAAGAGAGTGTATGCGCAGGCTTAAACAGTTTGCAAGAAAATGTTTGCAGGCACCTAAAAGTGTTTATCAGTGACTCCTTCAGCTTCTTCTATGACTGATGTTTTGAGCATGACTAATTCCCTCTAGAAGTGCATTTTAGGGTAACTGCTATGATGAATAAATAACTAAATAAACTAGAGAGGTAAATTTTCTGAAGGAAATGTGAGTGGCACAACATTGGAGTCATGATAGCAAAATGCTAATCGCTCTAGCATCATGTTAGCAGCATTCTAATGATGTTGCTAATAAAGTTATCATAATGCTAGCAACATGCTAATGACATTAATAAACAATATAACTAATGTCATTAGCAAGTTGCTAGCATGATGCTAGTGTGATTAGCATCTTGCTAACATGACATTAAGCTGATTAACATGTCGCTAGCATTATGATAACTAATCAGCTTACTGTCATGTTAGGAACATGCTAATCACACTAGCATCATGCTAGCAACATGATATTCATGTTATTAGCAAAATGCTAATACACTGTAGTTAGCATAATGATAGTGACATGCTAATATAGTTAGCATCGTGCTAGTACAGTTAGCATAAGGCTAGCGTCATGCTAATCACGCTAGCATCATGCTAGCAACTGTGTCAGCATCATGATAACAGCATGCTAATGATGTTGCTAGGGGACGTGGCTTATGAGCGTCTTGCTAAATGGGAAAGACTGATTGGTTGCCTGAGTTAAATGATCCGCCTCCATGTCTCTAGGACTACACAGTTAGGTCCACAGTTTCAAAGTTCATATGAAAGTCACCATTATAAGTCAATGGGGCAAATTTGGACACCACTTGCGCCCCAGGGGTACAACTTATACCTTCTTGCGGGGTATGTTATGACACAGCTTGCAAACCTCTCTTTTCTTCCCTCATCACACAGTGGTAGGGCTCAAAATGCAGCAAAGTGGTCCAGGGAGAACGAAGAATTTTTTTATTTTATTATTTTTTTATTTTGGAGAATGTGAACTGGAGCATACACAATTTCTTCTGTCCAAGCAGTGTATAGTAAAAAATAAAAACACTATGTAAACCCTAGAGAGACCAACCGCAGAGAACATAAAAGAAACATTCTCTTAAGGTTCCTAAGATGATAAATCTTTTAACCATAGACTATAATTGCAGTAGAACTTTCAACAGCAGAGTAAATCCATAAATCCATAAAATCCTTAATGACTCTAATCGGTTCATTGGCTGTGGCAATGGATAAAATCTACAGTGCTGTTGTAGTAACAAACACAATAGTTAAATCAACGGCTAAAACTTAAACAAGACCAAGTCAGGACGGAGTCTGAATAAGTTTGAGGTCGGGTATGGATCCAGTCCAAATGAATGAATGGCTGGATCTGAAAGTCTTGACTGTGTTCTTTATGGTCATTATTAGACTCTGTATTTTGGAGGAAATAATTGCAAGAGATTTTGGCCAAGGTATTACCAATAATAATAATAATAATAATAATAATAATAATAATAATAATGTAGTACTAGAACATCATGGGCATCATATAAACTCTAGGGCAGCGATATGGTGGCATAGTGGTTAGCACTGTGGCCTCGCGTCAAGGTCAAGGGTTTGATTCCCCCTCTTGGGTCTGTGTGCATAAAGTTTGCATATTCTCCCATGCTTTTTTGGGTTTCCTCCCCAAGTTAGGCTAGGAATTCCCAAATTGTGTGTATGTGTGTGTGTGTGCTCTGTGATAGATTGGCAGCCTGGGCAGCATACCTACCTCGTGACCAAAGTGTCCTGGGACAGGCTCCAGGCTTCCCACGACCCTGTATATATAATAAACAGTGTAGAATATGATTGACCTCTTGGGTAGTACGACCTTATTGCAGATAATGAATAGGTAATTATTCAGTCTAAAAAAAAAAAATCTAATTTATTGGTTGAACCCCAATGAAGAGAGTGAACTTTTAGTAACTTTAAAATGAAGCAAATGAGTAAGCTTAATTCTCTCAGGACGTTACAAGCCTGTTGTACAATTTTTTTTTTGGGGGGGGGGGGGGGTTGGACATGAATGAACACAAATCTAGGGCCATTACAATGACAAGTCAAGAAAAAGTTTCAAAAAGTGTTGGGGAGTGAATAGGACATAGTTAAAAAGTGAAGTCCTGAATGGAAGTTCTGCTTATGGGTGAGAAGTGCTGAGAGGGCAGACGCTGAAATGGAACTAATCAAAATATAAGAAAAGGGAAGTTACTCAGTAGGGGAAGCTCATGGCCACAGAGGAAGTCTCACTATCACAGTGCCAAGGCCATGTACATACAGTAACGCCAATGTACTATATATTGTATATATTGTTTAAGATTCAAATCTCTTTATTGTCACTGAACTGTGTAACTATACAGTGCAAGTAAACTTTCAATTTTAAGACTTGAAATACATATATTTAAAAAAATAAATAAAAAAAACATCACACACACACACCTTCAGTCAAGTACTAAATAAGCTAGTTGTTGCATCAAAGTTGAATCAATACAATATGAATATATAAGGTACAAGAAAGATGATGGGTACTGGGTATAAATGTGTGAATAAGGTAATAATATGCAAATCATAAAATAAATCAATATTTTCATGGAAGTCACCCATAGGGATTTGCATATGATGAGAGGATATTTAGTGCACATCGTTCAAAACAGTAGGGCCGTGATCAACAACCTACAGAACTACAGTGGTTAGTGAGCTACACGTACACGCTGACTAGCATGATTTATGTTTGAACTCGAATACATTAGCTAGGTACAGTAGCTGAACTTTGTACGAACCAGGACATGAGAAAAAAAAAAAAAAAAACAGGCATGAAGGTGAAAAGTGCAGCTTTATTGCTATGGTTTGGTTCACACGAAGCAAAAGTGCTAAGGGCTAAAGTGTTGTTGTGACAGACAGTATGTCCAGCCATGAAGTCTGAGATCAACCCTGTACAGAACTGTATGTTGGAAGGTTCATCCACACCTCTGTGCCATTCCTTCAGTGCTTCAGTTTTTTACCCTGTTAATGTGCTTAAATGCCCCCCTGCCCATAAGGCTGGGGGGCATTTTAGCGCATAACACCTGCATCCAGACGTCCTGGAGATGTACGTCATGATGCTGAAAAAGAAACCCGAACCTAACCATCAGGACTAAATAAAAAGCTCTCAGTGAAGTCACCTGAACTGTTACTGAATAAAATACATCGATCTGCTACACAGACACTTTATCCCGATACAGTTGAGAGCAAACATTTAGATTCACCTACTAAGATATTCTCTTTTTTTTTTTTTTACAACTCCAACCATTTCTTAATGCTAAGCGATTCATGAAGGCATCTCCTTCTTCTTCGTTTTACATTAAAGGTCGTTTAGAACTTAGGATCAGTGTAAAGTGAAAATCACACATCACAACGGACCCCCACGGTTAAATAACTTTGAAAAAACTTTCAATTGAACCCAAAGAAAAGACCAAGAAATGGTGACACATCATCTCAAGACGTACCGATGTACAAGTCAAACCGGGACTTTCTGATCGTGCAGAATAACAGAACACAGTCATGAGAGTTTAAAACTCCCTTTATTCCTCTATATACACACTAATGCACAGGAGTCACACTAGTGCTTGGATACCATCAAGGTAGAAAGTCGTCTCAGTATTTGCAGTAAAGTAGTAATATATGGGACCTTTTTTCAAGTTAAGGACTTGGTCCTACCTCTGTTTTTTTTTTGTTGTTGTTTTTTTTTTCATCTTGGCTGACTATTAATGCTCAAATGATTCAACTTCTTGTTTCATTTCCAGCAGTGTTTAGCAGAAACAGCTACAGACTTTGTTCAGGAAAGCAAAACTGACGCTTTTCCTCTCACTGCTAATTTTACCCAAGTGAAAGTCCTTTTTTTTTTTTTTTAACGGAAAGTACAGCATGTCAGGAACTGTGGACTCGGGATCAATGTGCAGTACAAAGCCAGGTACAACTGCATCCGTTGCAACACTCATTCTGAAAATGGTAAGTAGGTAGTGTATAAGCCTTATCGTATTAACTCACGTATTTAATTACCCAATTAAATACTGTTTACCAGCTGTTCAGATAGGGATTTATTTTTATTCTTGTGATCATTCCAAGAGAAGCAATTAATAAGATAGACATGCCAATTCAGCTCGACTAATTCAGAGCATGCTTGAAAAACCATTTCCTGTTGTCTTTTCATGCTGTTTCAGTTGAATCTGCACATGCACCATAAGGCATGTGAAAAGTGCACATGATTTTATCTGTGTCAACTGTAGCTTTTGTAGCTCGTGCAAAGCTATTGACTTGTTCTGTCTTCTCTCTTGGAGAACGTGAGTGTATGCACCTGGAGTATCACTGAAATTATTTCTCTCTCTCTCTCTCGCTCTCTCTCTCTCCAGGGGACTGAATGCCAAGCATGAAGAAGAGCAAACTGGATAGGGTTATAGGAAAAAGTGGTGTTGAAGGTTGTGTCATGTCTAAGAAACATATGTATCATGTACAGAAATGTGCAAAAGTCTTGAGGCACCACCATCATTTCTTCATATTACATTCAATTAAATGATGTCGATCAAATGAAAGAAAAGGAAACAAGTGTTTAATGTGACAGGCTGCAAAGTGCCTAAAGATACGATCTAAAAACGGTTTGCTTATGTAAAAGCATCAGCATCATTTCCCCTCTCGTCTGCTCCAACCGCTCTGCATTCAGCATCACCAGGATACTCATCAGCAGCCTGATCATCTGTCATCATCTCTGGATCATGCCTTAAGTTAGAAGTCTTTTTTTTTTATGCTTGAATGATTCGTAGGTCACTATGTGGCTCAACAAACACAAAATATTCCTTCGAAACTGGTCAGTTGGGAGGACTGGTGTGAAAATGAGAGCCAAAAACTTGAGCAAAAAAAAAATGTCCTTCAGGAAGCCTGGAGAACAGCATTAATCCTAATATGTAAACACTAATATTATCCGCATGTTATGACCGGCTGCTTTTTATAAAGGGCTTATTCTTATTGTTTGACTTTAGTTCAGGAAATCCAATATAGGAAATGTTTAAAAATGCTGTGAAGGCTCAGAACCTACACTGGATGCTGCCGTATAAAAACGCAGCTGATGCCTGTTTAAACATTGGTGCATACAGCGAGCTTTCTGTATGCAAATATTTACATTGTTAACAAAACAGGGAAATACACCAGGAGGATTAGGATAAAGTGAATATATTGGAATTGCACCATTTTGGAAAACCAACCACTATTGGGCCTCATTCATGTCTTAATGATATTAAAGTCGCAAATAACCTGTGTCGTGTCCTTCATAACCTTTTGCTATAGTTTACTTTAAAATGTACTGTATATTCATAAAAAAAAAGACCTGAACACTTTCACGTTGCAATATTTTTCAAGTCATATGTTTAACAGGATGTTGCACAATCCAGATTTCCTGAAGATAAGATTTTTTTTTTTTTTTTTTTTTTGTGATCTTGACTAAGATCAGGCGGCACGGGATAGATTCCCGTCTCGGGGTTTGTGTGCATGAAGTTTGCATGTTTCCCCCTGTGCTTGGTGGATTCTCCGGTTTTCTCGCACAGTCCAAAGACATGCAGCGTGTGTGTGTGTGTGTGTGTGTGTGTGTGTGTGTGTCTGTGTGTGTGTGTGTGTGTGTGTGTGTGTGCACCCTGCAATGGAAAGGTACCCCCACCTCATGCCCTATGTCTCCTGGGATAGGTTCCAGCACCCCGTAACCATACAGGATGTCTACAGGATAATGCGGTATAGAGGATGAGTGACTCAAATTGTTTCCCAAATTATAAACAAATAATAAAAGAAGGCTTCCCATGACCCTGTACAGGATAAGCAATATAGAGAAGGAGTGAGTTAAAGGGGACTAACTCACAACACATTAGCTCAAGCTACTGCACTTATCAAAAGAGGACGTCTTGTTCTACTTAATTTTGGCTCACTATCACTCAGATGAGGATGGGTTTCCTTATGAGTCTGGTTCCTCTCAAGGTTTATTCATCATGTCGTCTCACGTCTCAAGGTTACTTGATCAGAAGGTCTGCAGTTCAAGCCCCAGCTCCGCCACTATTGTGCCCTTGCGCAATGCCCTGGACTCTATCTGCACCAGCAGCAGCATATGACCAGCCCGACTGCAACTTCCTAAGCTGGGATATGAAATGAAAAGAATTTCACTGTGAAGTAATGTATATGTGCCAAATAAAGACTTAACTAGATTGTTTCATCGGTTTAGTAATATGTTTGAGTGGAAAGGAAACTTCCTGTTTCTCATCCTGTTCTCCTAGGCAAAATACTCTAATAGCAGAACTACACCAGTAATGTCTTAGTCTGAGGACACTAATGCCGAAGCACTAGGACGACACTGTCTACGTATATACATATCTGTTTTTTTCCCCCTGCAAAAGTATTCAGTCCACTTAAAAACAGATTTTTAAACAGGATTCAGTCCATTTAAAAATGGAAATTGAATCAAATTTCATTACTTGAGCTTTTGGGGGGGGAAAAGCACTGTAGAAGCTCTTGGCGGTGATGTCCTTCCATCTCTGCACACTGGAGTGATTTTCACCCGTTCTGCCTGGAAGATTCTTCAGAGTTGGATGTGTTGTTTGTTAATGTCAGTTTTCAAATTGTGCCTAAGATTCTCACTGGTGTTCAGATCTGGACACTAGAACATTACGTGTTTTTGTTTTTAACTACCAAGCTTTAGTGGTTTGGCCATGCATTTAAGACCACTGTTTTGTTGCTGACAGGTTTTATTCCACCCGAATGTGGTACATGTGCGCTTGTAATTTCTCCATTTGATTTTGACAAAAATCCCAGAAACCAAGGATGAAAACTGTCTCCAGAGCTTGATGCTGCCACCACCATGTTTCACTGTAGGCATAGTGTTAGTCGACAACCTGCATTATTCATAGCACACATATCTATTTTACACAAGGAGAAAGGATGTGGGAATTTACCGTTGTACTTGTTTGTTTGACTGTATAATTAGGTCTATAAATATTTGGACAGTAAAACAATTTTTTTACACCACCGCAATGGACACGAAGGATTTGAAATGAAGCAGTTGAGATGTAACAGAAAGGTAGATTTTCCACTTTAGTTCATTCTTGGACATTTTTTATTATCTTACTTCCATGTAATACTGAATGGATACGATAAAATTCCAAGTCTTGCCATTCTTTGGATCTTAATGCTGAGCTTAATTAAAATTTTAATTGATTTCCCCTCATTTACATCGTTAGCCAATTCCCGCCTACTAACCATCTTCCCCCAGTCGCTACTTCCTGCACTACTACTGTTAATTATTAGACAATATTCTTAATGATAACTATTTTTTATGTTATAATACTGTTGGACTTTTGCCTTTTTTCTGGAGAAGATATTAGTGTTAGAGAAGCGCATACAGACTTTAGAGAGGGTTAGAGAGCACGAGAGCCCCCGACTCCGGCATTAGAGCCCTCACAGCGGGGCGAGTGGGTGACGACTCAGCGGCATACTCATACAGGGCTCATCATATTGACACTGTGTCTGTTCTCCGAGCTAAGCAAACATTTTGAAAGACCCCGAAAGTCTGTTTTAGTAATTTAATTAATATAGAGACGAAACATTCAGATCACACTGAATGCGCAGCCGGCACCTCTGATCTGAAGCTAGGACTGTTAAATATAAGATCTCTCGCATCTAAAGCAGTTATTATTAATGAAATCATCACAGATCTAGTGTTTGATATACCGTACTCTGTTTAACAGAAACCTGGATTAAACCGGATGAGTATGTAGCTTTAAATGAAGCGAGTCCTCCTGGATACAGCTACATACACCAGCCTCGGCTAACTGATAGAGGAAGAGGAGGCGTCGCAGTTATTTATAACGATAATCTGTCTATCGACACAAATTTAATGCATTTGAAGTTCTCTATAGTAACATAAGAAGTGTAGCTACAAATATTAAGTCTGCTCAGTCGATCCAGCTAATTATCATTTACTGACCCCCAGGGCCGTACTCGGAGTTTCTATGCGAATTTGCAGATTTCCTCTCAAATCTCGTCATTTCTGTAGATAAAGCGTTAATTACTGGAGATTTTAATATTCATTTTGAGAATCCAGAAGACCCTCTGAGAACAGCATTTATATCCATACTAGACTCAGTGTGTAGTGGGACCCACTCATAAAGCAGGTCACAGTTTAGATTTAATATTATTCTTCGGATTAAGTATAAGAAATTTATTCACGATTCCACCGTCTGAAGTTCTCTCAGATCACTATCTTGTCTCAATTAAAGTGTGTCATAGTAATAATGTACACACAGCCCCGCGCTACCGCCTTAAATATACATTCACATCAACTACCACACAGAGCTTTATCAGTAATTTCCCAGTTACCAACTTTGATCAGATCACCGTCTGACTCCACAGAACTCAATCAGACGACTGAATATTTACAATCAACATTCTATTATACAGTAGATAATGTAGCTCCAGTTAAAGGGAAAATGATTAGAGATAAGAAACTCGTTCCCTGGTATAATGACCACACGCACAGTTTAAAACAGACCGCTCGGAAATTAAAACACAAATGGCATCAAACTAAATTGTTATTTGTATTTAAATTTGTTATTTGTTATTTTCTATTTTTTATCACTTTTTTTTAATCAGATTTTTATTTAATACCATAGCAAAATTAACTAGAAATAAGACCACTACAGAAATTTCCTTAACAACATACAGTAGTGAGGACTATTTTTTTCAATAACAAAATTGTAAATATTAGGCAAAAAAAATAAAAAAACGGCTTTGAAACCGGACAATTTAATTGATGCAGGTGATAAACTAACCATATCAGATCAGAACCCAGGATTCTTGAAGCGAGGGAACTAATTTCACTCATCTCTTCAGCAAATTCATCAACCTGTATATTAGATACTATACCGACACATTTTCTCAAACAGATAGTGCCAGAAATAACAGAACTACTGTTGAAAATAATTAATTCTTCACTCAGCATTGGGTATGTTCCAAAATCTTTTAAATCAGCAGTTATTAGACCGATAATTAAAAGTATGACCTCGACCCTTGTCAGCTGTCCAATTACAGGTCGATATCAAACCTCCCCTTTATCACTAAGATTCTGGAAAAGGTAGTAGCACAGCAGCGAT